>CM052450.1:24793657-24827702 GCA_028533085.1 Varecia variegata | reverse complement strand
GCGAGACCCCCGTCTCTACTAAAAATAGAAATAAATTAGCTGGCCAACTAAAAATATATAGAAAAAAATTAGCCGGGCATGGTGGTGCATGCCTGTAGTCCCAGCTACTCGGGAGGCTGAGGCGGTAGGATCGCTTCAGCCCAGGAGTTTGAGGTTGCTGTGAGCTAGGCTGATGCCACGGCACTCACTCTAACCCAAGGCAACAGAGCGAGACTCTGTCTCAAAAAAAAAAAAAAAAAAAAAACCACCTATGGATATCCACCCAGCAACATTCCACCTGGAGGCATCACAAAACTCCAGAGGCCCCTCAAAACAAGCAGATCTTTGCATGCTCTATTAGACTTGCTTGCCGCTACCCACTAAGCATTATAGGAGGTTCTCCTACTTGACCATCACAGTGAGAATGCAACAAGGACCCTTACTGGTTTTCAGGCCTTTTCTTAACTAGACAAGAAAGACACTCACAGAAATAATAAGAATCTAATTTTCTAAATGTTGGGAAGCCTCTAGATTCTAATTATGTAAAAATTAGAAAATTTAAAAATAAGTATTTAGAATTCTGTTTCAAAAAATATAAACTGTCTAGCTTCCTATCTTAGTTCAGTTACACATCTCCCTTTAGTTTAGGTAGAACTGTGATTTCCAATCACCTAGTCCTTGAAGAAATAAAGCATTACTTAGTTCTAAAGGCAAAATTCCCAGTATTTTGCTGAAATTGCATTAGGAAGGAAAGGAACAATGTACGGATCTTACCCAGAAAACAAATAACCCACCTCATTTTCCTCCAGCAAGATATGATTACCTCCTAATTTCCTAGAATTTATTTTCTCTATTTATGTTCCCCTTCAACTGCATTTACACTGATTTCTCTGATGCCCGTTTATTACATTCCTCTCTCCTCTGTCGCTGATCCAGGATGAATTAGCTCACATGAGTACCCACTGTCACCTAACAGGACAAAGAGGAGCATCTAACATAATTACAATTGGAGAAGAAGCTTTCATGACGAATTATATTGAAATAATGCTGATTTTGAGTTTAAGGTGCTATTTTTCTCATGTGGACATATAAATGTTTTCCTTTCAAAACCAAAAATATCAACATTAAATCCACATAGGGAGTGAAAGCCAAGGTCAGAACAAGTCTCTCTTTCCTAGGAGCCACTGCCTATACCCAGGGCAGGGCCTCAGTAGTTGCATCCACGCTTGGTGCACGTGACCCCCGACCACAAAGGAATGAGCCACACACATGACCCATCTGGCCAGGTTCTCTGTCGTAGGAGACTTGGGTTGTGAACTGTGAAACACACAGCATGGAAAATGCTGACGCGGAATCACCTTTTGACAGAAAAATGACAGAAGATCCTCAAAACTACCGTGGTAACTATATTCCCAAAAGTTATTTACCCCATGTACACAGTTACCATAGCTTTATCCTCTAACCATAGGTATGGAATGTTCATGCAGCGCTTCTACAAAATCTACAAACAGGACATCTGCTTCCAGCCAAGAGAACGTAACAGACTGCATTTACCCTCGCTCTTTAACAATTAAAAATTTTTAAAACTACATTAAGCAGTTTCCAGACATCAATTAGTGCAGGACTGTGGTCCCTGACAAAGAGGAAACAAGTAAGGTAAGGCTTACGACGGCTGTGACTCACTGTCTGGAGTTCCCAGGACACGGCACAAGGAGGGAGGAACCCGGGCAGAGGGCGGGCTCCCTGAGACGAGGCTGGGCGGCCAAGGCCTCTGGCATCCACAGAGAGGAGCGCTGGGCACGGAGAGCTGCACAGAGAGGGTTCACCGCCACCCACACCCGCTGCAAGCAGAATGCCGGTCAGCGCACGCATACAAGGAACTATCAGAGGCTGGAAAAAGACCATCCAAAAGAAACAGAGGGAAGAAAATCCCAGGACCAGGAATAGTTGATGTTCACACCATCCAGAGTGGGAAAATCTTCATAATAAAAAGGATATTGGGGTACAGTGCTCAGAGGGTAGCACTTCAGCAGTGCAGCAAAATCAGCACGAGACTGAAAGGCAGCTTTGGTTTCATCTAATAAAGCTTAAAAGCAAGCCTCAAATGTTCAAACTGCTTCCAAAGAATTTAACTGTGTCCTAAAACAAAAACTTAAGTGCACACAGGACATTCAAGAGGAAAAGCCATATTCTGGGCCAAAAAGCAAGTCTCGATATAGTTGAAAGGATTCAAATCATACCACAAATATTCACTGGAATTATATCATCAAAACATAACACAAAGATCACTGGAAAATCTCCAAATATTTGGAACCTAAATAACACACCTCTAAATAACCCATGGGTCCAAGAAGAAATCAAAAGGCAAACTAGATATATACTGAACTAAATGAAAATGAAAACAAAACTGACAAATTGATAAAAAGCTAAGGATTCTTCACTGTGTAAGATACTGTTTAATGAAAAGAATGAAAAGATAAAACACAAACCGGGAGAAAAACTTTGCAAATCCAACAAAGTTATCGTATCCTAGATATATAAAATACTCTCAAAACTCAGTAATAAGAAAATAACCCAATAAAAGAAATATAAGCAATAGATCTGAACAAGACATTTCACCAAAGACATACAGATGGAAAATAAGCACATGAATTAATTTTAATAAAACGTAATTGAGTCTCAAAATGCTTCCACAAATTTCCAAGAAACTAGACCTAGACTTCTAAATTAGAATATGTAATGTGCTAAGGTATTGTTAATAGTTCCATTTAATTACCCTAGGGAAATTTTGTACTATCAAATTTAATTTCATATCAGCAAAGCCAATCACTATAGCCCTGAACTTGCGTTTGGTTCAGGGGAGAGTACATAGCCTAATCATGAGAGCCAGAGAAAGGAGTGTGCAATTTTAATTCTATTAAATTGGCCAAAGTGGGTCTCATAGAAAATGGGCAAAAACTTAAAGGCAAAAGAAATTAGTGGTGCAAATACCTTGAGGAGAGTATTAGAGGCCGAGTAAACAAAAGTGCGCACACTTGCAGGAGCACGTCCGGTGTGCTCCGGGGACAGCCAGGAGCCCAGCGAGGCTGCAGCCGAGGGGGCAAGGGCAAGGGGCAGAGGATGAGTCAGAAATGTCTACAACTAAGCGAGGGGCGCAGAGCACGTGATGCAGAGCAGTGCGGGTCCCCAGAAGGTCTTTAGTCATTTGAACAATCTGGAAAGGCAGAGGGACGGGAATAAAGGGAACTGTATGAGGGAGAGTGACCCTTGGAAGGTCAAGGCTTGAAAACTGAGGTTACACACAAATTGCTATTATTACACCCCAACGTGCTAACACAATAGTTTGAACCTAATTACCAAATTGACAATTTCAAATAAATAATTATAAAGTGACACAAAAGCATACTTTATGCCTTTACTATAGATTTATTGTTCACAAAAAACTTTTAAAAGTAGAACTAATTTCTCCAGTAACTTTCTTTCAAAAACTCAGTAACGGTGCATAAAAAGTTTTATGTTATCAACTATAGGCATATAAATAACTATAAACAAATCTGTCATATCCTAAGTCTGGTCATTATCATAACAGTAATGTCAGGGGACAGAATTTTTGTGCTTCAATACAACCTTTGTACTTCGGTCTCATATTTGCACTGTGTGTTTTATGGAACATGACACATTTATTAAGTACCTATTTATACTCTGAAGAATAACAAAAAGGCAGGAAAGATAACATCTCTGACTTTAGCAATCTTGCAGTCTAGATGGCGTAATATTCATAAATATTTCAAATTAAGTGATAGGAGATGTCACTTTTGACTATGAGGCAGTAACGGTCACAAACTAGCCAGCCCTCCATAAACAATGTAAAATAAAATAAAACTGTACAAAATATTTGAAAAAAATGTTTTTACATGTTGGGCAATAGGCAAAGCAGGACTGTGGTCCCTGAGAAAAAGAAATTACAGAAAATGAGAACTACAATCCCCCTGCCTTTCTTTCCGGAAGCATTTTCGGAACTGTAGCACACAAACAAAAAACATCAGTTTTCCGCAGCAGAGGAAGAAGAGGATAAAGTTGGGAGGTGCAGCAAAATTTGTGAGAACAAATTACGAAACTAAGGAGAGCCAGAAATCTGTGTAAGGGCCATATTAAGTCTTAGGCCAAACACGAGGTCGCACACGTGCAGGGTGACACTCTACAGAGCCTGGCAGTTAGTAACTGAACAGAGACTCTGGTAGCCACATAGTACAAAGAGACAACAAGCAAATAACACCATGAAAACATGAGGAATTCAACCGAGACTACCCCAGAAAGGTCAAAGTGACGGACAACATTTCCGGAAGTCTCTCATCTTTCTCCATTTCTTGAAAGCAGAGACAGTGCCTGGGTTTGGTTCTGACTACCTTTTCCAGAATGTTTGATTAATTTAGCAAATAATCATTAAACTAGTTTCAAACTGTTAACATATTAACGTGATTAAAGCAAACAGAAGACAGAGACTATTTTTATGCAGAGGAAAAGGCACATTAGCCTTGAAAGACAGAAATACAGGCATACCATGCAGAGATTGTGGGTGCAGTTCCTGATCACTGCAATAAAGCAAGTCATACAAATTTTTTGGTTTCCCAGTGCACACACAAGTTATATTCACACTATACTGTACTGTATTAAGTGAGCCACGGCATTGTCTTTAAAAATGTACAAACTTCAGTTAAAAAAATACTTTGCTAAAAAACACTAATGATCATCTGAGCCTTCAGCAAGTCCTGATTTTTTGCTGGTGGAGGGTCTTGTCTCAATGTTGATAGCTGTTGATTGATCAGGGTGGTAGCTGCTGAAGACTGGAGCAATTTCTTAAAATAAGATAGCAATGAAGTTTGCTGCATGTATTGATTCTTCCTTTCATGAAAGGTGGCTCTGGCCTGCAATGCTGTTTGATGGCATTTTACCCACAGTAGAACTTCTCCCAAAATTAGAGTCAATCCTTTCAAACCCTGCCCCTACTACTTCAAGTTTATGTAAAATTCTAAATCCTTTTTTTGTCATTTCAACAATGTTCACAGCATCTTCGCTAGGAGCAGATTCCATTCCAAGTGAACACTTTCTATGCTCATTCATAAGAGGCAACTCCTCATCCATTCAAATTTGATCATGAGATTGTAGCAATTCAGTGACATCTTAGGACTCCACTTCTAATTCTAGTTCTATTGCTATGTCTACCACATCTGCAGTTACTTCCTCCACCGACGTCTCGAATCCTCAAAGTCATCTATGAGGATTGAAATCAACTTCTTCCAAAAGCCTGTTCATGTTGACAATCAGACCTCATCCCACAAATCACAAATCTAGAATGTTGAATCCTTGTCAGAATATTTTCAACTTACTTTGCCCAGATCCATCAGAAGAATCACTATTCATGGAAGCTGTAGCCTTCAAAATGTATTTCTTACATTTAGACTTAATAAGACTTGAAAGTTCAAATTACTTCTTGGTCCATGGGCTAAAGAATGGATGTTGTGTTAGCAGGCATGAAAACATTAATCTCCTTTCCTTGTACATCTCCATCAGACCTCTTGAGTGACCACTGACATTGTCAATGAGCAATATTATTTTTAAAGAAACCCTTTTCTCTAAGCCATAGGTCTCAATAATGGCTTTAAAATACTCAGAAAACCATGCTATAAACAGACGTGCTGTCATCCAGGCTTTAGTATTCCATTTATAGAGCACAAGCAGAGTAGATTTAGCATAATTGTTAAGGACCCTAGGACTTTGGAATGCTAAATGGGCATTAGCTTCAACTTCAAATCAATAGCTACATTAGCCCCCAACAAGATAGTCGGCCTGTGGTTTGAAACTGGGAAGCGAAGCACCGACTTCTCCTCTCTAGTTATGAGAGTCCTAGATGGTATCTTCATGATAAACTCCATCAGTAAAGACCAGATTACAGGACACCATGGACAGGTAAGTCATTTAATTTTTAAAAATGCATAATATTAAAGCATATTTATTCATACAAAGAAAAGTTACAAATTGTTCAGCAAAATATTAAACATGATATTTTCTAGGTAATGGGATTTAGGGTGATTTTTCTTCTCTTCATCTCATTTTCTTCTTTTATTTGCATTTTTTACAGTGGGCCTGGATCTTTTTGCTAAAACATAAAGGCATTTACACTCAAACAGATACACAGACATACATACATAGACACACATACTGACAGTATTTGGCTATTCTAACTTTCAGTTTATCCTAGGAAGAAAAAAGTTCATTCTACCTAAAGAAATTATTCATTTGATTCTGTAATTTGGGGCAAGTCTCTCAATTTACTCTACTTATGTGATATAAAATCAAGGCATACTAGAAAAAGAGTGGGTTTTTGAGATGAAATCTTGGTTCAAGTCTTCCAGTTATTTGTCTGAGCCCGCACTTCATTTTTCCATGCTTCATTTTTTTTTTTTTTTTTGAGACAGAGTCTCACTCCGTTGCCTGGGCTAGAGTGAGTGCCGTGGCGTCAGCCTAGCTCACAGCAACCTCAAACTCCTGGGCTTAAGCGATCCTACTGCCTCAGCCTCCCAAGTAGCTGGGACTACAGGCATGCGCCACCATGCCCAGCTAATTTTTCTATGTATGTTTTTAGCTGTCCATATAATTTCTTTCTATTTTTAGTAGAGATGGGGTTCTCGCTCTTGCTCAGGCTGGTCTCGAACTCCTGAGCTCAAACAATCCGCCCGCCTCGGCCTCCCAGAATGCTAATTTTTCTCGAATGTAATACAGGAATATTAGCATCTATCCTGTCACATGATTGACATGAGAATCAAGTAAATAATGCATGTGAAAAATACTTTCTAAAAATACTTTCCAAAATATTAGTAGTGTTAGTATACCCTTATAAGTAGCATATTGCAAAACAGAAGAATTAAAATGAATAGTATAGGATACCAAAACAGTGGAAAAAAATATATGCACTGAGAAAAGAACATAAACTAGTAAAAATTTCCAGTTTTTTAAAAATCGAATAAATAAATGTAGTAGGTGTAACTTGACCATACAGAGAATAAAAAATTTATAAGTTTAAAAGTACCTTTTATAGGGAGATATAAATGATGTATAGTAAAACCAAAAATCTCATTTCCACCAATGGTATCAGACTCGTTCTTCAATAAAAGTGCTAGGAACTACCCTAAACATAGACTCTAACATGACTGAGGAACAGACTATTTTGATTTGTCAATTATAATTGATAGAATTAACCTATTCACCTACTACTTTGTGGATTTTAGTCTGCAAGGCCAGAGGCTATTTATTCCTAGGTGTTTTTCCAGCAATTAGAATATGCTTCCATTAGACACTTAGCTTAATGATTTAGGGGGAAAAAATGGCATGAATAGCCAGACTTTCAGTAACTTACTGGGTCAGTAATATTGAATTTTATTCCTCATCCCTTTTATTTTAAAAATTCATTAAAAATAGATGAATATGAAACAGTTATGCATAATGGTTATCAGAACTTACAATTAGAGTTAATTATTATTAAAAGCATATACTAGGCCTTAGCCTGAAATGCAAAGAAATACTTGGATAAATGTATTTACATCCCTCATAATCCTTAATTATTATTTTCATTGTTAAATCTTGCAATTCTCCCTCCTAGTTTTAGAATCAAAATCTGTCACTGATACACTGTGGTGCTATGCCATTATATGTTAAATATATATAAACGCATTCTCTGTGTGTGTGTATATATATATATAAAAACAAAAGGATCTATTTCTTCTTACAAGTTATGAAAGGCACCTGCAGTTTGCTTAAATTATAATAAAAGTAATCATTTATTTAAAAGCATTGACATGTATTTTATTATCTCTATTGATCATCACAGTTTTATGGCAGACAGAGAAGGGGGGTTGTATTACTAACTGTCCTCATATTAAAGACAAAAAAACTGGGGCTCAGAAAGGTTAAGCTAGAACTCAACCCAAGTTCTTCTAACTCGAATCTCAGCCCAGAGGTCTGCCAGCCTAGCTGGCACAAAGCAGCCGTGAACAAACCCACTGAGTAAGAAGCAGTTGCTCACAAAGAAACCATGAAGAGAACCTCCCTGCCCGTGTCACTCGAATGGGTAACACTGAGAATAAAATGGTTCCCTCTGCCCTAAGAGCCCCTAAGCCATTTACTTCCTACCACTGCATGAAGCCCATTTGCCCGGAAGTGCCATACAAATATTGCCATTTTCTATGTGTCATGACACAGTTGAGAAACACTGCTATTGAAAACTCAGAAATATACAGAATGGTCTTACATAAATTTGTTTGACAAAACATAAACTTCATAAATGTTATTAAATTACCTGTTTAAAAAGTTAGCAATGATGTAAAAGAATCTTGCTTCAAGGATAATTTCTGGACCTAAATTAAATGTAGCACTCACTGAAGAAAGTTACATAGGAATTCAAACAATAAGAACAGGGTCATTACTGAGATGGTCTTGAATCTGTTACTATTTTAAGCCATTCACAAACTGCGATACTTAGCATTTGTTTACACAGACCTCACAACCAATTGCACCAAACCTTTCAACCAATATTACCTTTGAGAACTCTACATTTGTATAATATCATCCTTAACCTTACCCCATGGTCATTCCTTCAGAGACAAACTCTTAATGTTATTTCTATTCTAATAACCTTCTAGTTTGGCAATATTAACTCATGGAACTTCGAAAACTCACACATATATGAAAGTCCCCACTTTGCTGAAGTTTGTGCACTTGAAGAAGTTGGCAGAAAGGAGTGATAAAGAAAAGTCACATTGTAACTTCCAAGTCCTGCTTCATCCCTGTAGATGTCACCAAGTCTTTACATGGGTGCTGTCAGATCTGGTGCTATCAACTTATATCTCCTCTGCTAAGTATCTTTTCAAAGTGAAACTAACACATCAGCCCAAAATATATCAGTCTCTTCCATCCTTCTTGTTCCTGACACTTTTGTAATATTAAGTAGAGGACTTGAAAGTTACTATGTGACCTTCCCTTAGCAATCTTTTCTTACAGATTGATCACAGACATCAAAATAGGAAAAAGGTTTATCACTGACACAATTTCCATTGAAGCGATCATGCCTTTTTCCATATAGCTAACAATGACAATATGGAAACCAAATAAAAGTTTATATCTATATGGTGTTTTACAGTGCAACTTACAAAGCATTTTCACGCCATTATGTATTTGACCCTCACAGCAATTTTTGAGATACACAATGCAAATATTTTATAAATGTGAAAAGTGAAATTAATAGTAAAGGACTTGACCAAAGTCACATATCAAATAAGCAATGAAGCCAGGACCAAAAGCTATGTTTCAACTCTTCATCTAGTTTCTTCCCATCCCACCATGATGTCCATCAGGTAAAACATTTCTTTATCCATAAGAGGATTCCAGATTTTAGGTTTTCAGAAATCATACCATTGAACTCATTTACTCCTGTTCACTTCAAAACAGAGATTTAATTACCTATTCACATTCACTAAAAGTGTAAGTATTAGTTTTAATACAGTGTGTCTGGCCTGAGAGTTTCTGCTACATTTTATAACACTCTCTCCCCTCTACTAGATTCTCCTTTTCTCTTCATTAGAAAAAGAAAAAAGTTTCAGGCTGGGCACAGTGGCTCATGCCTGTAATCCTAGCACTCTGGGAGGCCGAGGGAGGATTGTTTGAGGTCAGGAGTTCAAGACCAGCGTGAGCAAGAGTGAGATCCTGTCTCTATAAAAATTGAAAAGAAAATTAGCTGGGCACGGTGGTGTGCACCTATAGTCCCAGCTACTTAGGAGGGTGAGGCAGGAGGATCGCTTCAACCCAGGAGTGTGAGGTTGCAGAGAGCTATGATCACACCACTGTACTCTGCCCAGGGCGACAGCGTGAGACACTGTCTCAAACAAAAAAAAAAAAAAAGTTTCAAGGGCACACTAATTATATTAAAACAAGAAAGAGTATGACTTTTTCCAAATAAAGGAGAGTATTTCATTAAATGAATTTTAAAAAATACAAACATTTAAAAACCAAATAAGAAAAATTAATATAAAATAAAAAAGCAAAGTATTATACAATTAAAAGTAAAATTTAAAACTAAAGACATAAGCTAAAACATTTCAAAGCAATATTAAATATCCAATGAATGAAGGAATAAGCACCAAATACACCAAAAGATAAAAGTAAAACAAGGAAAAAATACAAATTCCAAAATGGAGGTATTTGTACCACCTTCATGCAGGTGATGTGAGGTGGTACAAACAATCTGTAGACCTCCTTTGGGCCAAGTTTCTGGTGACAGATTCCAGAAGTAGAAAACCGGACCTTTGGCCTCCCCTTTAGGTAGAAGACTCAATACTCCTGTCCTTCGGTGTTAAAAATAGGCGTGTGATAGGAAGACACCTCGTGAACACTGAGCTCCACCTGTTCATCTCCTCCGACCCACACCGTCAAGCAAATGCACCCATCATATACTCTCCAAGCCCAGCTTTTAAAGTTTTAACTCAGAACAAGTTTGACAAGCCCTTAATACTAATACATAAATCATTTTTGTTTTGACCAAATTGAATTCAGCCATATCTAAAATAGATCAATTCTAATCATATTTAAAATTGTTTTAAAATAAACTTAAATTATGTATGTTTAATCTGTCATATATGTTAAATACAATACAAATTACATTTTTGAAGAATTAAAATACCCTACAAATATAAACTGTAAGCCATTCTAAATATAATTTAATCTTACTTTGATGATTTAATAAAAGCAATTTAGAAGTATTCAGTGACTTCAAATGTTTTCAATACTATGAGCACTGTTTTGAATGTATCATAAGTAGCAATAAATGATACAAGGTTTAATGGAAAAAATTCAATATGATGGCCACCTCCTTTCTTCTTTCCATATCCATCTATAAACAAAATGGTCATTGCTAATCTGGACAATTCCTAAAGGAAATGAATCCAAAAATTACCAAAAGATTTTATAATCTCCCAAGTAGAGTAAAACATAAGCAAACGTGTTTAATAATGGGCTTTATAATGAATTTTGGACAGCTATAAACTAAAATGAGACAAATATTTAAAAATTAGTTTTATCTTTCAACTAGTATTCCATTTTTATATTTCCACTTTTTCAGATAAATATTCAATGTCACTAACAAACACTAAAGTAACCATTAAAAACTTAGAAACCAGTATTTTTGTACATAACAATTCTCAGCTATTTCTTCTTTAACATGTCTAAACCTGTACATAGTGAACACAACCAACACATAATCTTGATGAAACTGTGCTGTTCCTTATTGTCAGTGATTACTCTGCAGGTATTCATCACTAAAATCACACATTTCATACTAAAACTAAGGCTCTAAAATTTAGTTTTCAAGTCCTATGCAATAGTAAGAACAAAATTAAAAAACATAACACATTACTTTCTAAAAACCAAATAACTTCATTAACTTCTTATAATTATTAAACAGAAAATGCTATTTTAATTTATATAAAAGAGTAAAAATGACCAAAGCTTTGGAAAAAAAAATCTCCAAAATATTACATAACTTCCTTGTCCAAACATCATATCCAAAATACACAGGAATCTCAAAAAAAAAAAAAAAAAAAAAAAAAAAAGTCATTTAAGAATCCTTTCTGAACCACTTCCATGCAAGCTTAAGAGCACCTATACTTTTAATGCATACCCTGAGAACATATGATATGCCAGTGTATTAAAACACATCTGAATTTATTTGAGTTCCATTTCAACCATGTTTTCTGTACAAATTTATAAGTTAATTTCAAATAACTTCCAGCTTATAATTTGATAATAATCTTATTAAAATAACAGTCACCTAAATTTTACAACTACCCAGGTAACAAAATTTTAAAGGACTGCTTAATATTAATGGTAAATTTGAATACTAAGCATACCATCATGCTGCTGCATTTCTGCTACCAAGACAAAATAATTTTTAAATTATTAATTTCTGGAATCATATACATCTGCAAAAGACTATCAGATATACTAAAATGATAGTTGTGCACTTTTTTTTTTTTTTTGCAGATTGAAGTGATAAATAAGAAGGAACTGAAAGAGGAAAAGGTTCTATCTGATCTTTACCAGTTCTGTCTACCAAATTACAGTTTGTGGTTTATCGACAGTTCTATTATAAAAACGTTTTTTCAATAAAGCACCCATTGCTTGTGATGATAAAAATCTGCAGCCTTTCAAAGTCCTTTAAAGTTTTTTACAAGATTTAAGAAACCTTCAATAGGTAGTAGAAATCAGAACAATCGTTTATTAATTTCACTTTAATAACAGAATATAACTTGGCACATAATCATTGAACACCATTTGTATGTAAGACACCATCCTAAAGTCTGCAAGAGATTCAAAGAGGTTCTTGTCCTTAAAAGCCTAAAATCCAGTGGACAACATCAGTCAGGACAGTAAAGACCTAGTTCAAGATAGAATATAATTGTCATAAGACAGATATCAAAAGGATTATCTTCTGCAACTTTTTAATAAATTTTATTGTGTATATTTGAGATTTGCAACATGATGTTATACATATAGTAAAATGGTTATGGTAGTGAAGCACTTAACATATCTATCATCTCACATAGTTACTTTTTTGTAGCAAGAGCAGCTAAAATCTACTTATTTAACAAAAACTCCTAGTACAATTTTACCAACTTTAGAGCTCTAGACCTGGTATATATCTGCCACTTTGTATCCTTTGACCTACATCTCCTCATTTCCTCCACCCCTCCCCCACACCTGTGGTAACAACTGTTTCATTCTCTATCTCTGTGTCTTCAAGCTTTTTAAAATATATATTTTACATAAAAGTGAGATCATGCAGTATTTTTCTTTCTGGTCTGGCATGTTTCACTGGAATGTAACATCCTCCAGGTCTATCCGTGCTGTGGCAAATGGCAGGATCTTCTTTTGTAAGGCTGAATAATATTCCTGTGTGCCTGTGTGTGTATCCCATTTTCTTTATCAATTTGTCCACTGAACTACCATATGACCCAGCAATCCGTCTCCCCCACAAAAAAGACGAAATCACCACCGCACAGAGATGTCTGCACTCCCATCTTCACTGCATATTCACAATAGCCAAGATACGGAAGCAACTTTTCATATTTTTTACTCTGCAGCTTCACTTTCAAAAATTTCACCCATTTAATAATGTAATTATACTTGTAAAAAAGGAATATTTAGTGGCAATTTATTACATCCTCAATACCCTATACAATTTCCATTCCTTTTCTTTAAAAGCTGTCTCAGTAAGTGGTACCTTAATCGGTTCTTCAAACAATTCAACATTCATTGAGCACATGCTATGGGTCAGACACTGTTTTAGGCTCTGAGTAAACAAAACTAAACCCAACAATCCCCTGCCAGGGTAGGTTACACTGTAGCAGGAAGTGATTCCTGACCTTCTTCATTATATGTAAATATTTATACCAAAGCAATATATATATTCTTTACTCTTAATTATTCACACAAGATTTTGAATATGAAGGAAAATTCCAACTAACTTTGGAACAAGATAAGCATCTGGCACCCAACCGAGAGCTGACAAGATGTCTAAGTGCCTCTCCCTCCATCACCTCACACTGTCTCCGAGATCTCCTTCTCTACTGTTCCCCATGTGCCCCACACTGAGCCGAGTCAGGTGCCCTCCTGTTTCGGTGGTAGACACTGCAAACCTCCAACACAGCCTTTACTACACTATTACAACCACTGATTTGAAATTGACACTTCCCATCTTCTTAGATTGCTGGCACTTGCGGAATGAATGAGAAGGCTGAATACTTCCTGTGGTGTTTAAGCTCTTCTTCCCATAGTCTTCTGGTATCTGTTAATTAATATAATATCACAACAATTCTGGTCAAGCCCAGAATTAGTCAGGGATTTTATAAAATGAGAGACTTTCTAAAATTGCTGCAAAAGATTTCACTGCTAATAGAAAAAGATGATTGCTCGAGCCCTCAGATGAAGGCATCCCTGGCAACTTGCTGAGAGACCTAGAGCCAGAACCACCCTACTGAGTCACTTCCAAATTCCTGACCCACACAAACCCTGAGAGAGAAGAAAATGACTCCCTTTGTTTTTCTCTGAAGCCACATATGTTTTGGGATGAGCTGTTACACAGCTGTAGTAAGTGGAATGCACACATACAGATACACACACCAAACACAGGATACCCAGAAAGGGACTCAACTCTACCAGGAAAAAAATTTTGCCAAGGTCTCAGCCCTTCCAACAGAGTACTCAGTGGATCACATAAAATAATTTTTTCATTGATAAGTCTTTAAAGCACCCAAAAATTGAGCAAAAGTTTTTGCACATCAGTTAAATTTTTCTTCTTAGAGCCAAAAAAATAAAAGGAGATGATTGTTTTAAAGGTAGCACAACTATTGTTAAGAGCTCAGGGTCTAGTGTCATAGAAACAAGTTCAAACGCCAGTATTATAACTTAAATCTGTGTACTTTCAACAAGTTGTTTAGCCTTTCTGAGCCTCCATTTCCCTGTCTTTATGAAAAGGATAACAGTCTCTAATTCCTATGGTGGCAGTGAAGATAAATGGGATATGTAGCCTCTTGGCACATTTCCTGACAGTTTGTAAATACCAAATATCAATAAATAGTATTCATAGTACTATTTCTGTAAATCATCTAACTAGCAGCCTAATCTGAGAAAATAAATTGATAATCAGGCTCTGTAACCACAATGTTATGGCTTTATTTCACTAACTGAGAACTTTAAACAACAAAAAAAGCTTAATGAAATTCACCGAACAAACTGACACATATCATACATGCCAAAAAGAGTATCAATACACATGGGGGAAAGATGGTAAAACCTAACTAGAATTTGACAGTTAGAGGTACATTCGATCCTTAGTTCAGGGATCTTTCCACTATAATAAAATGTACCTTTTTAATTACGTTGAGTTTACAAGGCTTTCTCTAAAATCAAAATGCCCCCTTAAAAAATTAAATAATTTAAAAATAAGTGTTCCTTGAGGGCTATTGGTTCTTCACACCTCACTGTGAAATACTATAATCAGATAAGCATTTTAAGAAACACCCACCTACTTAAAGAAATTGTTATCTGAAGATTGAGAAGAAGGGTAATTTTAAAACACGGGTACTTGGGGTGGAACAGCCTGTCCAACGCTTACTGCCAGACTCCTTCCCAGTCACCAGGCAGCATGATGACAACGGCTGGCACCTGCCAGGTGAGAGCAGATGGGCTCTAGGAATTATAAAAGGCATTAAAGCAATTTCCCTGTAAGGGTTTGTACTAAGTGCTCTTCAAGGAAACTTCAAATTCTATTATCCTACTGTTCTCTTATGCAATGTCTTAAGTGTTGGTACCACAACCTCCTAAATAAATACCTCTAAAAAGTCAATTCAGGGCCATTTTTAGCAAGTTCCCCCACAAGGCCATTGACTGACCTATCACAGAAATGTGAACCAAGACATTCCTTTCTGTAGATAAATTACTACCTGAAATAAATCAACTTATTCTTAATTTATATAAAGAGTCTAACTACACCCAAAATAAATGTAACAATTGAAAAACCATTCAATGTAACAATATAGGAACACTACAGTATCTCAGGAGCTTCCAAATCTATCTTTAATCTTTTCTAGTCCAAGTAAAAAGCATAAAAAAAAATATCCTAGCTTCCATAATGTTCCTTAAGCATAAACTTAAGAGTCTGAAAGTGGGAAAAGTTTTTAAGTGTTAAACATTTAAACTTATCTCCAGGGAAGAAACATTCCTTTGGAACTGATTGAAAAGCAAAGGATTTGTGTGTGATATTCTCATTGTTATCTGAAATACCACGGCCACCTGCTTAAAGCACCCCCCAAATGCCTATTGCTACTGTTCTAGATACACTTTAAAATGCACACCATAAACATTAAATTATTGCCCTTTAATTTGCAAATAAAAAATCAACATTTGGAGGAAAAGAAAGAAGGATATTATTTAAGCATAATAAAAATCTCCAAATGAGAAAATATTATCAAAAGCACGTCAGGAACATATTACCTTGGAAGTCAAGAGAACAATGTTCCAAGAAAAAACCTGAACAAACTTGTCGGACTGCGGCAACACAGCAGCAGCCAAACCACAGCTGGAGAGGACGCCACTGCAGAGACAAAGGTGGCAGAGGCCCTGTAGCCTCTCACATGCAACAGTGGGACTGGACTCATTAGCGCTAAACACCAAGAAGTCACCTTGGCTTCAAGCAGCAGAAATAAAGAACATGCACACAAATTAAAATACCTATGAGAAAGTTATTAATCAAACCATTAAAATGTAACCTCTGCAACATACTATCCAAGTAATAGTCAAAAAATACTAACCGGTGAAATTTGATTTGCTTTTTACACTTGCAGGCAGCCATGTGAAGGAAGATGTAATGCCCCAAGCCAAATATGAAAGTATAAATATTCTTAATTATTTTCCATGTAAAACAAAAATGGCATAACCAAAAGATAAGGTTCTAAAGAACCACATTAAATTTTGTTTCTGGTTAGCAAGTATGAGAGAATAAAACCGTTTAATTTTCTTCAACAACCTATGATATATAGTTAATACTCAGTCCAGATTAATTAATCTTAATACATCTGGATTCAGAGGGACTCAGAAAGAGCTCTTTAATCAACACAAAGCTGGAGCAAAAACAACTATCAAGGTAACCACATTTTACTCAGATTTTTTTCCATGTTGGACAATAACGTAATAATGTCTCCTAAACTAGTTTATTGTCTGTATGATTTATCAAGGTTCTACTTTCTAAATGTTAGGATTGTGTTGGGTTTTGGGATGTGTGAATTGTAGATGGGTTTGAAGGTAACCCCCAAACATATATACAGCAGCTGTCTTTATACATCTTGTGATGTGAAGAGAGGAAAAGACAAGAGATGTGCATGCTCAATGAGAAGAGCCTGAGCACAGCGTATCCCAAAACAGCCCAGTCCAAGGTACACATGGACATGTATTTCCGATGTCCCTGCTACTGTCACACATTTAAGATCACTACTACAAGCAGCTGTGAATTAATATTATCAACATTGATTTTTTCATAGCCAGGCATTAACCTAGGTCCAATTTCATTTATTCATTCTGTAAATATTCATTAAACATAACAAACATGGTAAGGTTTTTCTTAAGGATACTAATTAATAAATTTTCGTCCATTAAGTGCTTACTTGAAGCAGGGCAAACATTTAGACATATTCATTTGTCTATATATGACTGTACTAGACATATTTATAAAAACACAGTAAGTGCTAAAATACAAGCAGAAGTAAATGTGGATCTTATTATCACTATAGATAAAAAGTGATCAAATGCAAAAGTAATCACAGAAATACCTTTTATGTGCAGGGCATGGGGGATACTAAGAATTCTTTGGCTCAAGGTTATGATTTAAAAGAAGAGTGAAAGGCAGTTGAACTGTTAACACGAGACAGAGATAAGAAAGATGTATAATTTGGTATTGGGTTGGATGCGATGATCAAAGTAGAAAGCTGGTAGCAAATGGGGACTTGTTCCTAAGAGAAATTATTCTAGGTACAGAGAAAGGAATAAAGAAAACACGATTTGCTAAAGCTGTGTTTAAAACTACTAATAAATAGCCAGAACTGTGAGGCCAAAGATTCACTAAATATGGAGAGATAAATCCTAAAACAGAGAAGTGCTCAGGATGGAGATCTGCTGAGTCAGGGTCTGTAACTACAAGAAAAACCTCAGTAATTGTTTTAGGTGGAATTATATTGGATTCATTAATTGTAGGGAATACACTGTATTCCCATCTAGAAAAAACTACCTGAAACGTGTATAGTTTATACTCAAATATCTCCCGACATGATCAAAGAGCCTGTACTGAGCTTGCATGAGGTCGCTATGCAACGAGAGGCAGGAGAGCAGTGCTTAAAACACAGACTCTGGAGCCCGACCACCCTGGACAAGGCTCGTAATGTCTCTGTGCTTCAGTCTTCACGTACAAAATGGAGATACACATTTCCTATCTCGTAAGATTTTCATGAGGCTTAAATAGTGCACGAAAACACCCAGAAGTGTGCCTGGCACAGAGCAAGCCCCTTAAGCAGCTGCTGCCGCTGCTGTTTGCTCCTCCTCCTCCAAGCAGCAGGATAAGCTGTCAGCAAATAAAGGAGAAAGAGCTGGAGTACCAAGGCCTACAAGAGAAAAGTTTAGAGGAGGCATCTCTAATCTTTTCTTGATTAAGGGTTACTTTCCATTTCCCTGAAGTCTTGAGTCACTTTGGGGAAAGTGGAGGCAGTATGGTAACTATGGGTTCTGTCAACAGAGTTGAGGAGAGGCCATCGCTGCTGGCTGTACTTCCCTGCCTGCTGGGAAGACAGACAGACAGCCGAGTGAAGAATGACAACAGCAATTAGCTTGGAGATCTACCAGGAAGAGCATTAAGATCTAAATTTTGGCACTTCACTCTCGGATAGCTGGAGAAGTTACTGGGGGTTGTTCTGCCAGGGAAACCTGCGTGATCACAAGACGCCATAACCAGTCCAGACACCAATTCTACTCACACACAGGGGACACCATGGGGAAACACTACCAACTCCTCTCACAGCAATTTGTTTATCTGTGAGGCCCTCCATATGAAACTAGCATGCTATTTTCCAGAGCCTTCTATAATAAAATGTGATGTTTTCAAGAAAAAGCCAATGTGATGTCTTTGAAACAAGTCCAAACAGCAACAGATCAAAGATCATAATCTTACCAAAGCTAGCTGTATCATTATATTTTAACAACCAATGCCATTTCAAACCACTAAAACTTAATTAACAATAACTTGTCTCTCTTATGATCTAAGTTATTCAGGGTAAATGAAAAAAATGTAAACTTCTCTATTAAAAAAATAAACAAGAGAAAGCATGCCAAATACCTTAACAGAGTATCATGAATCTTAGTATTAGCCATGTTTACCCTGAGCTTATTTTCTATGTGATCCAATAGTCATCAAAAAATAGACCAGTATTCTGGGTATTCTTTTAAAAGAGCAATTTAATTGATTTCCCAGCACCTCCTCCTTGCCAATTATTCAATAAATCAATCATGGTAGTCTTGCCACCCGCTCCTCTACCTCTACGCCGCCAATAATTATTTCGCAGATGGTCGGGCCCGTGCCCCCTTTGGCCACCAGGAGACAAGGAGAGGTCTACTGGGGGGTTTGGGGAAAGACCTTTTCTGGCCCTGTAGAGAGGGCCGTGAAAAGCCAGTTTCCGTCACCCCCATAATTGTAAACGAGAAAGCTGAGTTCCCACTTCTACTGACAGCCAGCCATCTCACAAGCACAAGGAATCGAATAACACCAATAACACCACGACTGTGGGTGGCAGAGCTGAGACGCAGAAAGAACCTGGATACTTGACATCCTCTTATATGAACTATCAAGTGCCCTTATTATTAAAATCAGTTTTATATTTGTATTCCAAAACATCCTAATTTATACATTTTGTTTTCCAAGCCTATTACTATATAAGAATTTCACCCATGCTCAATTAAATGTTAACAAAAAAAATTATCCTACTTTAAACAAGTTGATGCACATATTAGACTCTTACTAAAACAAATTAAGTATTGGCCGGGCACGGTGGCTCACGCCTGTAATCCCAGCACTCTGGGAGGCCGAGGCGTAAGGATGGTTTGAGCTCAGGAGTTCGAGACCAGCCTGAGCAAGAGTGAGACCCCCATCTCTACTAAAAAAAAATAAAACAGAAAGAAATTATATGGACAACTAAAAATATATACAGAAAAAATTAACTGGGCATGGTGGCGCATGCCTGTAGTCCCAGTTACTTGGGAGACTGAGGCAGGAGGATCGTTTGAGCCCAGGAGTTCGAGGTTGCTGTGAGCTAGGCTGACGCCACGGCACTCTAGCCTGGGCAACAGAGTGAGACTCTGTCTCAAAAAAAAAAAAAAAGTATTGACAATTAAATAGGATCATTCCAATAACTTTTTAAATAATTTCTGCATTTTATCCATTTAAGATTTAGCAATAAAACAGAAAATTGAGAAAACATTACATAAACACTCAATTTAATGTAAAATTTTACTTTTATAGCCCTCTTACCTACAGATAGCATTAATTTTTAGGGCACAAAAAGTTGTAACTTGTTAGACACTAAAATATTAGTTATCATACTACTTAAGTCCTTCAAAAGAAGAAAGGTTACTGGTTTTTGCATGGTTGAGTTTAGCTTTTAAAAAAATCTTTAGAATTTTGTGCCAATTAGCCATATAGAATGTATTAATCGCAACCTAGAGAAGCCAAAATTGCTTAATCATTTATTATATTTCAAATTTTACTAAGCTGGATAAACTTAAAATACACATGATGTTTCTAAAAACTAGTGATTTAAACAGTAACAGCAGAAAGACAGGAAAAAGTAATAAAAGCATAGTAGGAATAGAAGATACAAACTGGAATGACTAGTTCATGAACAGTAGGAAAGACTGAAGGCAGGAAGGAGGGAGTAAACCACTCAAAAGTCTTTATGAAAAGGTTATAATCTCTTACTCGTGCATAGATTGAATGTTATATAAGGCAGACTGATCTATCTTTCAAGATCACTTTAGCATGAATTTAAAATCATGGAAAATCCACGTTTTCCAAATGAATTTAGCTTATTTTACAAACATCAGGTGAGCATTATTCCACACACCTTAGGTAATGCTATGGTTGTTATTTTCAAGAGTAATTCATAACAAATACACTACAGAATAGATTTAAACTGGAGCTGAAAAAATAATATATCCATTTGAGTACCCATTCTGCAAAGAGGACTTCGTTGGGCCTGGAAAGAATGCAAATGGACAAACTTTACTCCGTGTAGGACAACCCAAAATAACCTCTTTAATCAGAAAATGCTCCCCACAACTTAGCATCACTCTCTGCCCGTGGACAAGCCGGACGGACGACAGCAGCAGTTCAAATCGGCCAGAGGTGCAGCAGGCAGGGCTGGTGGAGCCAGAAACGTGGGTGACTTCCTACCTAAAATTAGCCGTGCCCGTTTCACCACAGCTGGGTGGGGCTCCTCTATTTTAAGGTGTACAGCTCTAAACTGCTTCAGAGAATTGCTGGCTGGTTTCTGGAGCTAAGAGTGTCAGCAAACTTTCCACCAAGGCTTTAGGATAGCCCACTAGTCTCCACAAAACCCCACACTTAATCACCATGCTATCTAGGATCTGAGTGCACTGCAACGAAGGTCCTACACTGGAGATATCCATGAAGATGCACCATGCAAAGAAATATTAAAAGAATAAGCAAGGAGACATTCCTCATTCTTGTCTGCTACCCATGCCCACACACACACATGCACATGTACAATATAGCAAAAGTGGGGGGAAATTATAAAAATCATGATATTAAAGTACTATACTCTCATCTTTTCAGGAAATCATACAGAACTGACAACTGAAACCCTTCCAAGTAATGTCACGCCATTGTTTCTCTCTCTCTGAAAGTGCTGTGCGACTGAAGTAAATCCAACCCAAGGGGCTACTCAGTCTACATTCTGCATTCCAGAAACATTGGAAGGGAATTGGTGTAGCTCCCATTGATACTGGCAGATAATTTGCATTAATGTTTTTAAAAAGATGCTAAATTTTCAAACACAAATGAAAGAAAATGAAAAGACATACCCTTTCCCAAAAGTAACAGTAACTTTATCAGTGAATCATGGTAAAGTTGAGTTGTAAGTTATATGGGCTTAACACGCACCTGAAATTCAAGCTGCACAGATAACATTCATGATTTCTGTATCCCCAGGGCAAAGACCTAGCATCTATGTTATTACCAGAAACCTGAGACACTCAATGCAGAATACACATTTAGTACCATTATTTTCCTGATACTATCATGTTCCAGCAGTCCACAATATTAACACTTGCTTTGACAGACTCGATCAGTTAATTTAAGAATTAACAGAACACACATACCTTCATTTTCAGAGGCATGACATTTCACTTTCAATACCAAGTCAAAGGTTCTTTCTGGATTGGCCCTAAAAAAAAAAAAAAAACTTTGTTATATTTATTCCCTATAACAAATAAGCATCTCCATAAAGCTTGTATTAATTCTAAAACTAATCTTGTTCTTTACATACTAAATATAACTATATGACTACGGCATAGCAGAAATAACAATGAAAATGTTTTCTCAGATTAGAAATTTAAGATTACTGATATTTAGGAGATGAGATCTGAGACTTGGGGCAAAGCATTTAACCTCTGAGACTGTTTTCTTACCATAAAAAAAAGTGCCTCCTCCACTTCACAGAATAACTGTATTACAAGTCAAATAATATATGTGCAATGACATTATAAATTAAGTGCTGTATAAATGCAAATCATCGCTTTTATCTTATTGCATCAAAATTGGAAGGCCAGTGTGTCCCTAAGTGTTCTTAGATCCTGCCAACACAGCTCAACACAAGCCCTCGGCCTTTCTTCCAAGGACTTGCAATCTGAGTGTAAACGATGACTACCTGGCTCCACCTGCCACGTGCTATTAATAGGTCACCATAAGACATCTGTAATCCTCCACCAATGGGATACTTTGCATATACTTTCCTTGAGATGTATTTACGGTACTTAAGCATGTTTAAAGTAGCAAACTATTCAGAGGCTCTAAAGATAACACAAAAAGGCTTCTTTCACACCAGTTATCATTGGGGAAACTGGACATCGGCCCCCAGATTAAATTTTCCCGCTACAAACTGTAAGGCTGATTTGCATCATTCAGAACCTACTGACTTTCTTTTCACTAACTTGCCACACGTTTCACCTATTCATTGGGTAAATTTCAACTTGTAAACTGAAATCTATTAGGACATTTTTTCCGAAACAGGGCTGTTTTCTCTCTTTCCCTCAGAGGGCACAGAAAGGAGCCTCGTCTCGGACCGCGAGTCCACAGAGCTAGCGTCTTTCAGTTACTCCTGCCCGCAAGACTTGGCTGGTTTCACACGGAGGTCCTTCAAGAACCAAAGCCAGCTCCGACTTCTAAATAAATACTGGTTTTTAAAAAATTTTTATTACAAGACATGAACCTAGAAACACAGCAAGTGACAAGCCACGAACACCCGTTTCCTCGGCCCCCGCTGCTCCCTGGTTTCCTGGGAAATCTCAGCCGATTCCTTCTCCGGCCTCGGGGCGCGCTGCGCCCCTCCACCATGACGGCGATCAAGACAATTCCAAATTACACGGTCCCCGCGTTCCCAATCCCCTCTATGGCCTCTCCTAGGCGCAGCAGCTAACTACTGATTCAGTTACACGTCTGGGAAATGTGAAAGGCCTTTCCCGGCAACGCAAACATACACGACATTCGTGGCACTCGGAGGCGGCAAGGATGGGTCCGGGAAGAGGGAATTGTACCCCAAGTTGCAGGAGAAAAACACAGCGCTCACGCCCGAGACACCTGGCCACAGAGTCACCCCGTTCCTGACATCGCTTGTCACCCAGTCTCCTGAAGTACAACAGCCGCCGACGAACACTTGGGCACACACACAAAACACCCTCCAACTGCGTGGGACTCGGACCCAGCGCCTCACAAACACGTCAGAGACCAGTTTAAGGGGAAGAAACAGCCGAGGCAGAACTGATCGACACGATTAAGAAAGAAACGGTGATCTTAATGCTCAGAAAGCACTTCGGATAATAACCGCTCCACCTCAACGCTGCCTCCCTCCCGGGCTCCTCACGCGGCAGCGACCCGTCCCGCCCGACACGCCCGGGACGACCGATCCCCTCAGCGGCGGCGCCGCGGCCGCCCCTCCCCCCAGACGCGGGCGCCGACCCGGCGCTCCCGCCGCCGCGCCGAGGGGCAGCGCCGAGCCCGCCCGGCCGGGACGCCAGGCTGAGGCGGCTTTGCGGCCTAGCGCCGTCCCGCCGGCCGGGGTCGGGGGTCGGGCCGCACCCCCACCCTGCCCGCCGGCGCCGGCGCCCCGGGAGCCGGCCGGGCGCTGAGGGAACGAGCGGACCCGGGACGCGGGCCGGGCCGGGCCGCCGCGGGACGCCCACCCCCCAGGCCGCCGGCCCCACTCACTTGGTCCTGCGGTCCATGGTTACATGTCGGAGCGCGGCTGCGTCCCGCCCCCGCGCCGGCCTGGAAGCCGCTGCCCCGGGCGCGAGGGTCGCGCCGCCCCCGCCCGCGCCGGCCGCCCCGCCGGGAAGGAGGCTCCTCACGACCGCGGCGGAGGCGGCGGCGGCGGGCCCATGTCCGCCGCGCCCCCAGCGCTTCCCCGCCTCCCACCCCACCCCCCAAAGCCTCCGTGACAGCCGCGGCGTGGCCGCCGCCCCCTCCCTGCCGGCCGCCGCCTCCGCCGCCACCACAGCCGGGCCTCTCAGTTCCTGAACCCGGGGCGGCTGCACCTTCTGCAAACCAGGAAGTCGCGGGAGGGGGAAGGGGCGCGCGGGGACGCGCCCGGCGGCTTCACCTGGGCCGCGCGGCTGCTGCCGGGGCCGCGGGGGAGGCGGCGCCGGGGGTCCCAGCGCCCGGGCGGCCCGAGGGCAGGTGCCGGCGCTGCCGGCCACCGCCCGCTGTGCGACCGAGCCGGGGCGGCAGGGCGCCCCTGTGTCCTCGGCGCGGGACCAGCCGCTCTTTCCCGAGAACAGCCCGAGCTCCAGGGCCTGGAGGCTGCGGCCCCCCACACAGCAAGCCCCTGAAAAAGTACCTCGACTTGCAGTGTTCTCCCCATCACGTGCACACGGGATTGGGTTCTTTTCATTTCAGACTGCAAATTCCGAGCTCGAGCTGATGCTCCCGGCTCCTGTCACTCCAGCGGTGGCCTGGTTAGGGCTCCAGAGCTACCCCCTCCTGGGTCGGGAACGTGCAGACATGTGCACCTGCTGAGCAGCCCTGTGCAGCGGCCCAGCGACAGGGCTGCACTCGCCTGCACGTGTGGGAGACACACGTCCCTGCACCGCAGACGCTGAGTTGTGGACACACTCAGGGGCAGGCCTCACACACCGACAGCCCGGGAGGGCGCCCTGAAGGGTGAGGGTGGGAGGGCTGGTTCCAGAGCACGAAAGCACCTGTTAACCAGGTTATATGCATTCGGAAAGCGCGTGCTAACCAGGTTACATGCATTAGGAAAGCGCGTGATAACCAGGTTATATGCATTAGGAAGGCGCGTGATAACCAGGTTATATGCATTAGGAAGGCGCGTGCTAACCAGGTTATATGCATTATCTCACTCAGCACTCGCCGTAGCTCTGTGACAGACCCTTTCATCAGCACTTTGTAAATGCACCAGTGGGTAATGGCAAAGCTGGGCATCAAACCACATCTACCTGAGGCTGACTGTTTACTTCTACTTCGTGTTGCGTCTCCACCTGCTCTGCTGCCTCACGTTTAGGTCTGCTGAGCAGAGATGTAGTGTAGAAAAAGTCTAATGATGGACACCGAAAAGATTGGTGAGCTCTTCTGGGGAAGGCCTTCTTCTCCCAACTCAATTGCCACCCTTGACACATGGCCACAGTGGTTGTCACCCAAATGGGGGTGGCTTCAGAATTTATTCATGCAGAAGGTAACACCATGAGAGGAAATGTGGTATGAATGTAGTGTGAGTCATGAGGCAGAAGAGTCAGACAAGGAGTTTCAAGAATTAAATAAAGAATTTAGAATCAGGGAATCTGAAGTTAAACTCAATTTCCACAATCTTAAACTTTCTTACCAAAATTGGGTGTTACTTGGTCAACAGAATGACATATATTGTATAGCCCTGGATCAAAAATGAGGACAGGACATAACTGGGAAACAAAAAAAATTACATTTTAGCAAAGCGACTTGTCATAGCTTGACTTAGAGTGAGACCCTTACTTAGCTTTAGTTTCTCAGTTCCTACGTTTGTAAAATGAGAATGATTAATTGTATATCCCACGAGCAGTATGATCAAGTAAAAAAGTGCTACAGCTGTGTGTTATCTTTCTTTTTAGAAATTATTCTGTGAATTTCAGTTTCACAATTAGGCAAACTATACCAGATAAGGGATTTTTTCCCCCAAATAAAGCTTTTTCTACCTAAGGTTACCATACTCCAAAACCTTGAAAAATATTGTGTAAACTAAAAACCACTTCTGCTCCAAGTGTTACTGAATTTCTCAAACTTCTTCTTTCATTATAATTAATTCTTCTCCAAAGGATAAAACCATACTTGGGGTGCCTACATAGGCGTTTTTAATTTGGGGTGAGGAAATAGTAATACAATGGTTTTCCCCATCCATTGTTGGGATTTTTTTTTAAGTGATAGTCATACCCCTGCATAATATACAATCGTTATTTATTCAATTTACTTTAAGTGTACGGAGGGAAAATACTACACATGCATACCTCAGCCCAGAGCAACTCTTTTTAAACCAGCCTTTAGGCTGACGGTAATAAAGAGATTTATCTATTCTGATATTACTGAGGCAAAAGGGATAGATACACAGATGGACATGATTTACATGCATGATTTGTTAAAAATACTGGAAAAAGGATTTAGTATATATTTATCTTGATAATATGTTTAGTGAAACCAGTGGTATAATTTTAGTAACACTCATTTCATATAGAACTTCCCATGACTGGCAGAGGTGTATGAAAGGCAAACCTTCAAATTAGTCTTAGATTTTCCCAAGATCATATTAAGATCATATTTCAGCAATGATATTTCCTATCCAACAACTAATATTAACATTTTTCAGGACAGTAATAGTCAAAGAACATGGTCTATAAGCTATTAATCTTTCTAAATGCTTTGAGACATTTTAAATGTTTTGCATGGGTTTCTAAAGAATATATATTCTACAGCTTTTGGGTACAGTGTTCTAAATATATGTGCTTGATCAAGTATGATGGTTCTGTTTTTGACATTTTCTATTACTGAATTTGCATCTGCTTGAAAATAATTCAATTAATGGGAGAGGTAAGTTAAAATATAATGGTGGATTTGTCTATTTCAACTTCTGTCAATTTTTGCTTTACATAGTTTGGAGCTCTGTAATAATAAACATACCAGTTCATGATTATTATACCCATCTAGTAAATCGAACCATTTATTATTATCATTATGTTGTGACTTTCTTTACCTCTAGTAAAGCTTTTGCTTTAGATTCTAAACAGTTTTCTTCTGAACAGTATTTGCCTGGTATTAATATATCTCTTTTCACCCTTTTGCATTCAAACTTTCTAAATCATTATGTTTCAAATTTGTCTAAAACATTTTAATTTTGATTTTTAATCTAGTCTGCTCACCTTTGGCTCTTAGACCAAGGTTTTAGGCCATTCACGTGTATTATTATAAAATTGCTGATAAATTTATTTCTCACATCTAATGTTGTGCTTCCCATTAATTTCTCCTGATGTGTTTTCTGTTTCTCCTTTGCTTTCTCTAGGATTGATTGAGTGTTTTTTATGCTTTCACTTCTGCCCTCCACCCCCTCTTCTAGTTTGGAAGTTATGCTGTTTCTATTCATTTAGCAGTTATCCTACAAATTTTAACAGGCAAAATTCAACTGATTAAATCCAGAGTTCACCAATACATCCACCTTCTCCCAAACAACACAAGGACCTTTAAAACCTTTTTCAAAACTACAATACAGGCTGGGGGAGGTGGCTCACATCTGTAATCCTAGCACTCTGAGAGGCTAAGGCAAAAGGATCTCTTGAGCTCAGGAGTTCAAGACCAGCCTGAGCAACAGCGAGACCCTGTCTCTATTAAAAATAGAAAAAACTAGCTGGGTGTGGTGGTGTGCGGCACCTGTAGTCCCAGCTACTTGGGAGGCTGAGGCAGGGGGATCCCTTGAGCCCAGGAGTTTGAGGTTGCTGTGAGCTAGGCTGATGCCACTGTACTCTAGCCCAGGCAACAGAGCAAGACTCTGTCTCAAAAAAAAAAGAGAAAAAACTACAATACATTATGCATTAGGAAAGTTGTTTTATACAGTCAGTGTTTGTTTAGATTTACCCAGAACTTTACCACTTATTTTGCTCTTCTTATTTTCATCTTAGAATTTCCATCTACAATAGCATTCCTTCTGCCTAAAATATATGCTATAAACACTGGCATATTCTGTCATTTTTTGTTTGAGTGGGAATGTATTTATTTCTCTTTCAATCTTGAAAAAATATTTTCACTGATAAAGAATTCTGAGTTTACAATTATTTCCTTCTGCATATTATCAAGATTACACTGTCTTCTAGGTTCCCTAATTACAATTGGAACTTAGAAAGAAATCTTGAAAGGCAGTATTGCCAGGTAGATAGCAAGGGACCTCTGACTATCCTAGGAGCAAACGTGGGTGCCTTGCCTTGGTGCTGCCTCTAGCAATTGCCCCACCTGGGGAAGAAGTGCAAGGGTGGGTGCCCCCTGTGCCTGGCCTGGTGCTGCCCCACCTTGATCCTGCCCTGAGCACCCTGCTAATCTGCAAAGGAATGCAGGGAATTCCTCAGTGTGCAGGCCAGGCAGCCCAGGCACTGTAGGATTTGGAAAGTGACCTAGAGTAACCTACGGCTACTTATCGTGTTGTTAACTGTCCATCAACGTGGTTCAGTGGTGACTGTCTGAACCACGAAGAGTGCCCACTCCAGACCCTATAAAACAAGACTCCGGATCATAACCAGAGCCCTTTCGTTATGACGGGGGACCCGTATGCCGTCTGTGCTGAATGTGTCTTGCTCTTGCTCTGCAAACCTATCTTGCCCTTCCTCAGTAAACTTCCTGTCATGCTTGCCTTGCTCTTGGGGCATCTGGTCATTCTTCGGCCAAGAGCACACCAAGAACTGAGAACAGACAACTGCAACCCAACAATATCTTTTCTCTCTGGCTTCAGGGAAGATTTTTCTTTTTGTCTAGTGTTCTGTAGTTTCACCACGAAGTATCTAGATGTAGATGTTTTTAAGTTCATCTTTCTTGGTTTCTTTGGTTTACTTGACTCTGGACTGGTCACTTTCATCAGTTCTGGAAAATTCTGAAGTCCATTTTTTCCTTTTTTTTTCCTTCTGGGATGCTGATTATACCCATACTATTCTATAATACCTTCCATGTCTCTTAATGTCTCTTTCATAGTAGCTCTCCCTTTATCTCTCTGGGCTGAATTCTGGTTAATTTCAAAAATATCCTGTTCACTAATTCTTCAGCTTTGTCTCCTCTGTTAAAGTCATCCATTTAATTTTTAATTTATATTATTTTTATTTCTAAAGTTCTTTTTGGTTATTTTTTTTAAATCTGCTTTATCTTCACCCATATTTTAAGCCTCTCCTTAATTTCTTAAAATATATTTAATTTACATACTTTAAATTCTATTTCTGGAAATTCCAACATCTGAAGCATTTGTGGATCTGATTCTGCCATCTGAATTTTTTTTTTTTTCCTGCTGGTTCTTACTTAAGGGTCCTTTGTTTTCTTCTATGTGTGGTGATTTCTTTTCATATTATCTGATTCTTGGAGCTTTATATATGGAAATTGAGTAAGGTCTGAAGTAAAGATGAGTTCTCCAGATAGGACATTCGTTCACTGCTGGTGGATGCCTGGGGGCGTTAGCAGTTCAAGACCACTTCATGCTAAATTCTCAGCTTGAAATTTTTCAGACCAGGTATGTGAGAGCTGACATGTAGCTGTGAATCCTCTGGAAAACTTTTTTCCCCTTTACTCTAATGTTTGAGACAATCAATTTTCCTCGAATCCTTTTGGAGTGTCAGCTTTATGAGGGGAATCGTATTGGAGTTCTCACATTAGGAAGGGTCTGTCTCAAGCCGCGTAAGACCATGACGACAGATGCTCAAGTTCATGCAGGTTAACAGATACCCTCAGGATGAAAGGGGGCTCCCGTGGCTACTTTTACCTGTCCCCCCTCCTCGAACCCCAAGTAGTCCTTATTTGATCGCCTACCCTTGAATGCATTTTTAAAAATTTTTAAATATTTAATTCTGAATTTTTAATTGGTTTTCATGAAAGTTTTGATTATCATGATTGCCTAGTTTTGATTATAGTATCATATAAAATAACAACATTTTATCCACCTAATAACGTTCACCTTCCTCAGGCCATACCCACGTAGTCCCTGACTCATGCATCCCTATATATTCATGGTGTGCAGAAATCCAAGTTCAGGGCCTTCCGTGAGCCAGCTTGCCCTGTTTTCCAATGTACTGGGACAACCATAAAGGTAACCTCTGGCTCCCCAACCCACAACCACTACACACTGTGTGCACGTAGAAATACGCCTTGGACAGAAGGGAAGAGTTGCTGATACCTGGGAGCATTTCCCTTTGGAGTGTGGAAGGAGAAACACGATGGGAAACTCTAGAATGGTATGTTTAAAATAATAACATTAATAATGCTTCAGGTTCAATATAACTTAACTAGACTCATGTGGGCTGTGAGCCTCACCAATGTATATCAAGATTTTGAGTTTCAGACAATTAACTTAGAAATGAGCATTTATTTATTTAGAGACAGAGTCTCGCTCTGTTGCCCTGAGTCGAGTGCCGTGGCGTCAGCCTAGCTCACAGCAACCTCAAACTCCTGGGCTCAAGCGATCCTCCTGCCTCAGCCTCCTGAGTAGCTGGGACTACAGGCATGCGCCACCATGCCCGGCTAATTTTTTGTATATATATTTTTAGCTGTCCAGCTAATTTCTTTCTATTTTTAGTAGAGACAGGGTCTCACTCTTGCTTAGGCTGGTCTCAAACTCCTGAGCTCAAACGATCCACCTGCCTCTGCCTCCCAGAGTGCTAGAATTATAGGCATGAGCCACCGCGACCAGCCTACCTTCATTTATTATAGAAGAATTCTGTCTAAAAATTATTTAAGTCAAATTTCTTGAAGCCCTTAGAAAACCATCTAAAAATCATACTATCAGGACCTGCCTTTTAATATCAACATAGAGAGTGTTGTTAAGAAAAACATTTTCCAAGTAGATTGTTCTTCTAACACTTAGCAGCAATATCATGAATTTTAATCTAAAGATAAAATCTCCCTCCACTAGGCATATGAAGTACTTTTAAAATAGCAAGAAGGTAAAGGAAAGGATCTGGGAGCATATCTTTCCTGAAATATGCTTCTCTGAGTTGCTTTCACACCTCATAGCTTATAATGCCAGCGTTCTATGTTGATTTGAAAGCCAACTCCAATAAAAAGTTATCTCCCAGTTTGTAGACAAAAGGGCTCAGATAAATTTTTACATCTTTATTACCAAATCTGAACATATCCAAATATTTACGAAATTCAAATAGTATATGATGATATTTGTTTCTTTCGCTGTTAAACTTTTTAGTGAAAAAGATAGTAAAATTCTCAAAACTAATACACCACAGCCTGAGGTCTTCTCCTTCTGCCTTTTTCAAGTGATTTGCCCAAAACTGTAGAATAAATTCTCTTACCTCTGACCAGCTTCTGCTTGTTCCGCCTTATCTTTGTTCCTCAATCTTCTAGACATTGGAAAACCTAAAGCAATTCCTTATAGTTAAGAACAAAGAATATTTGAAGCAGAATATCACCAACAGATTATAATCACAGGAGGTAAACTTTCTTCAGGGATTCTTTGCGGAGTCTCACTTGGGCTTCGAGAAAGAGTACAGTGTTGGTGTAACCCTGTGTCATTGCATGGGAAAGAATGTCTTAACCCCACCCACCAGATACTCCACGTAAATAAAATGTCAGCTCTGCTCACACCCATCTAATACTCTCAGGAGAATGAGTAATCACATCCAATGAGCAATGTCATTAGAATTTACTGGAAAGAAACATAAAAGAGAATCAACCCATATAAGCAACCCTAATCCTAATGTAAATAAAGAAATGAGCAAAACAAATCGCTGTGTACCAAGTTCTGCTTTCCTAAAATATAAAGGGATAACTAAGCAAATATTACATGTAATTATACATGATTGATTCTAGAAGGAAAAAATTGCAACATGCCAGCAAATAGAACTCAGTCAAATACCAGGTCAAAAGATATAATTCCAAAGCAGAAGGTCCTTTGAATAATAAACAAAGATTTAAAACTCCAAACTATTTGACAACCCCTACCCATTTTTTACTACTGCAAATAAGAACAAGACAAAAATAAACAAGGACTGAGAGTTCTCCTGGGATTCAAAAGTGTGGATATCATCTTATCTCCACTGTTGTTTCTGATGTCACAGACCCAAGACGGAGGGAAATACCTGGTAAGACAACTTCTGCTTGTAATACTCTCTAGAAAGGAACAACAGAATGTCACCATCATGAAACTGATCAAGTTCTTCTTAGTTTGGTGGGAATTTATTTACTTCTCTAATAAAAAGAATTCAGTCTCACCTGCCTTTCTTCATTCACTGTGCACAATTCCAGTAGCCTCTTCCTATCTTCTCGAGACTGCCAATCAAAACAGCTGGGCGTGGCTAGAGCAGAAAGGAGGCCTTCGGACCCAGGATTCAGCCTGATGGTCTGCACGTGACTTAATAAGATTCCTGCAGCAGCGTGGGCTCTTTTCCTCTGTGCTACACTGCTGCTTCCTGGGTCTTCCCTTCGTTTCCCTCTTGGATTAAGTTGTGGATCAGGAACATACAACACTATTAGTATGTGCCCTGTTCATAGTAATAATACTGTGCTACCACCGGTTACTCAAGAAAACTACCAAACAGGTGCTGCTAATTCCTGTTCTGTGATGACATAAATAAAGCCATTGAATACTACACAACCCGTTTATTTACCTCTATGACTTTTAACACAAACATGTTGTACTTCCTCTTTAAATAAGCAGGCATGAATTCTTAAGCAATGTATGCATGAATTCATGACGAGAGGCCTAGCATTAGAATTAGAAGGAAGGTTTTATATCAAGTGGCCTACTGTTGAGTTTGAAACGATCCACTCCAGCAAACCAGTTGGAAAAACTACTCCCAGTTGATGAAAGCAAAAAAACAAAGGGAAAGAAATTTCTTAACACTTGAGTCACTATATAATTTCGTGCACAAAGACTTCACGTACATACCAGAAAGACAAGCCCGACCACGTTTACATTTATTCTTTTTTACGGCTGTTGTGATTTTGCCAAGTGCTTTATGACCGGTTTTTATTAGCTAGGCCTCTCAATAGTCCTGGGAGGTAGAGATTAGTAGGTAAAACAGGTACTACAGACGATGAAGCAGGAAGCGAACTCTCTAGGGACATTTTATTCCAAGAACTCCTGTGTGGAAGAAGGCACCTTCCCAGGGTTGCCGGAGGCATCAGGAAATGGAAATCAGTCTGCGTAATGCTACTGAGCCGTTTTCAAAAGCCATTTTCTTTTTTTTTTTTTTTTTGAGACAGAGTCTCACTCTGTTTCCCGAGCTAGAGTGCTGTGGCATCAGCCTCACTCACAGCAACCTCAAACTCCTGGGTTCAAGCAGTCCTCCTGCCTCAGCCTCCCGAGCCACCATGCCCAGCTAATTTTTCTCTATATATATATTTTTAGCTGTCTATATAATTTCTTTCTATTTTTTTAGTAGAGACGGAGTCTCACTCTTGCTCAGGCTGGTCTTGAACTCCTGACCTTGAGCTATCCTCCCTCCTCGGCCTCCCGGAGTGCTAGGATTACAGGCGTGAGCCACCGTGCCCGGCCTTAAAAGCCCATTTTCTTCATAAAACACATACGCATCTCCCTTCCCTGTCTCTCGCTCACTCTCTCACTCTCAGTTTCTCGCTCTCCAAGCAAAAGTGAGCAAAGCTCAAGTGGGTTGTATTTCATTTCAGAAGCATTTATTATCATATGGCCTCACCCTTGTTGACGTCTTTTTTTTTAACCAAGCTTCAGCCAAGGTGATACCTTGTTGATATCTTTAAATACCAATTACAAGCGGTACTGAACACTTGTGTAGTCATATCATTTTTAAGAGTTCTTTGTACAAGATGTAGGATTTTAAAAAAGCATTCATGTAAGAAACTAAGAGATACTAGTGTGTTATTGCTTGTTATTACTCCCTCATTTCACAGGTAATGAAAGGTAAATTTGAAAGAAACTTTCTT
>CM052450.1:24773593-24793157 GCA_028533085.1 Varecia variegata | reverse complement strand
AAGAAACTTTCTTAACATAGACAAACTGCATCTTTTAAGGAAAAGCTTTGTGTAGAAACTGGATTTCCTGGTTCCAAAGATGAAAAAGCAAAACTAAAGTATAATTCTCTATGAACATGCATAAAAACTGAAAATAAAACTTACAATTCTTTGTCATTCTATATTTATTTTATGTATTTGTGGTATGAAACTTCCTTCAACGTATAGTTTTTAACGCTTATGTTAAAATTATATATTGGAAAACAAATTATACAATAGGTTTTATTTTTTTAATGGAACATGGGTTCCTAGAGGAAAAAAAAAGGTGAATGAAGATGAGCTGTCCACATACACAAGGTGTATATTATTGGAAACGGATACTAGAAACAATTGCCAGGGTGGGTTTGATTTGGCAATTAATTATTTTGTGAGCAGTTTAGTCACCTGCCACGGGAACCAAGGTTCAAATCTAATCTTTCTTCTTCTTCAAGTTGCCTCCCTGGCTCTAGGCCGTGCGGTGCAGTTGCCTCTGTCTGCTCAGACCTTGCCCTCTTCCTTGAATGAACAAAGCCTCCAAAGCTGCCGGCCTTTTGTTTTAAGCTGTCTTGGTCTTTTCCTGCATGCCTCACCTCTCCCCGAAGACTTTCTGTGTCTCGGCTCCCAAACTTCGTTGCAGTATCCGGCTCTTACTCTCTCTCGGGTTACTAAGGCCAGCTCTGCTCTGGTGAAGTTCAGCTTCTTTGCCTCAGCTAATATTAGTTTTATTACTAGAGGCCACATAGTTCCTGCCCTCACGGAGCTTATATCCTATTCAATAGAGACCAACAATAAACATGCAAATATATAAGTAATAAAATTCATGATAGAAGCAATTGCTAAGAAGAAGAAAAACAGAATAATGAGACAGAATGATGGGTGGACGACTGCTTTAGCTGTTAGTAGGCTGGACAAGGTGGGCCTCCCCACACTGAAGATATTTAAACTGCAACTGGAATGAGGAGGAGACAGCAGCTGTGTGAAGACACAGGGGACGAGGCTCCCTGGTGAAGAGAAGAGATGATGCAAAGTCCCTGAGTCTGGGACAAGCCTGGCACATTCCAGGAAAGCCGGGATGCAGGATAACTGGTCAGAGCAGAGAGACAGGCAGCAGCCAGACTGTGAACGGTGTTTGCAGCTATGGCAAAGACTCTGTATTTGATTCTGCTTGCTGTGGAAGCTACTAGAAGGAAATCAGCACAGGGGCAAAGCAGGGGGTTAAGGGAGACATTTACGAGGCTGCTGCTGTAATCCAGGAGAAATGACAATGCTCTGGACCACAGCCACAGAACAAATGATAAGAAATTGTCAAATTTCAAATATATGTAGGAATACACCCACAGGGATTACCAGTAGATTGGATGTGGATAGCACAAGGTGACTATTAGATTTTTGGCCATTTGATAAGGAACAGAGGTAAGGATAAGTGTGTGGATATGGGGTGAGGAAGGAACCAAAAGTTTTGCTTCTGGCTTTAAAAAGTGGGGATGCATGTTAGACACCCAAGTAAAGACTGGCCCAGAGAGTTGTCGCTCAAGGAGACCAGCCTGCGTCACTTCCGTCCTGCGAACCTCAGCTATTCCCATGGCAATACTCGCCAATCCAGGCAGACAGCTGAAGTTTCAGCTCACTGGCACTCTCAGAGCTCACTGATTGGGAAAGCTGTTCAGATTCAGATCATCAGGAAGATGATGAAGTTTTCAGATTCACCTTCTTCCCTGGGCTTTCTTTGATGATTCATGGCCCCAGGAGATCCTACACAAAAGTGAAGGATAAAGCCCTGTTATTTTGATAACATGTACCCAAAAGCCTAAAACACACGACGAGAAAAACTTGTATAAATTCAGTCCTTGCACTCACCCTGAAGGCGTTAGGTGCTCTGATTGCCTCACACTCTGTGACTCTGATTCGGGGCTACACGGGGGGCCTGGCCCTGACTGAGTCCGGGACAGGAACTATGGAATCACTGAAATGATTCGCAAGAGCACCCGACACATCCTGAAGTCAAACCTTAAGTCCTGTGAACATGAGGGTGGAAGGGCCCCCCCCTGTAATGGGCACCTCTGGTCACGAGCAGTGACCGTAAGACGTGTGGAGTAGACTGGAGCACAGCCTGTGTTGACCCACTATGCCCTGGGCCGTCCGGTCAGATTTAGGCAGGTGCTAATTAACGTGGGATCGCTCAAGGTCAGGAGTTCAAGACCAGCCTGAGCAAGAGTGAGACCCACCCACCCCACCGTCTCCACAAAAAATAGAAAGAAATTAGCTGGCCAACTAAAAATATATAGAAAAAAATTAGCCGGGCATGGTGGGGCATGCCTGTAGTCCCAGCTACTCGGGAGGTTGAGGCAGGAGGATTACTTGAGCCCAGGAGTTTGAGGTTGCTGTGAGCTAGGCTGACGCCACGGCACTCACTCTAGCCCGGGCAAACAGTGAGACTCTGTCTCAAAAAAAAAAAAAAAAAAGCTCTTGGAAGTAAACAATCGCAAAAATAAATTTTAAGGTAATCAGCAGAAAGATTGGAAGAAAAAATAATTTGAGAAAATATCCCTAACTGATATAAGAAGAATGGAAAGAGAAAGAGAATAAACAAGAAAATAACTATCAATCCAGGAGGTCCAACATCTGAAAGACAGAACAAAGAAACGGAGAGAGGATATCACCAAAGAAATCTTAAGAGAAAATTTCCCAGAACTAAAGGACATGAGGTTCCAGACTAAAAGGGCCTAGTCCCCATTCAATGAATAGAAAGAGACTCATGTCACATTTTCATGAAAATTTATAACACCAGGGATAATGTGAAGATCCTTAAAACTTTCAGGGATTAAAACAAACAAGCAAACAAACAAACATTACATGGAAAGGACAGGATCCTCCCACCAACATCCCTGAATGCTGGAAGACAATGGGAAAATGTCTGCAAAATTCTGAATTTAAAATTCTACACCTAACCAACCAATGAGCCAACTATGAGGATAGAATGAAGATATTTTCAGAAATGCAAGGTCCTAAACATTTACCTCCCATGCTCCCTTTTTCAAAAAGCTACTTGAGAATGTGCCACAATGAAACCAAGAAAGAGGAAGATACAACACAGGAGAGAAATAAAAGGAATTCCCAGCATGATAGAGAACAGAAATACTCCTACCAAGTTAACCTTGGTCAGCAGAAACAAAGACCAGATCAGTGCAGGCCTCTAAGAGCAGTGTCTCTAAGAATAATATCAAACTGCTTGAATAGATAATATCTGTGACCATGTTCAGAGGAGAATTAGTTTTAAGATTGGGATGAGGAGATAATGGGTACAGAAACTAAGGAAATAAGAATATGAAGCAAGTATTTACTTCGGGCAAGAGAAAAAGGATGTGAAAGAAATCATAGTCACTACACTGCATGTTGACTTATCTGGAAGTGGAACTGGCCCCACGTAAGGCAGGTGGAATGGGGGAGAGCTGTGAGGGCAGGAGGGAAGGGTGCTGTCCAAGACAGAAACACCCTCGTCCACCATGGCGGGAGTCACTGGGGCAGTGCCCAAGGCTGAATTTCCCAAAACCAACTCTGAGATGGAGGTCGGCATGCTGGAAGTTTATTCAAGGATGTTTCTGGAAGAGAAGGAAAAGCCGCAGGACTGGGCGGAAGGAGATGCTGGACTGTGATGGAGCCTCCAAGAAGACCCAGCCAGCCCTGCAGGGGCTGACGCTAGAGTCCCTTGTGCCCCTGTGTGCACAGCGCGCTGCACACGGGCCTCCCCGGGAAGAGGCCCTGCCCTTGGCAGAGGCCATTTCTGCAGGCACCGCACAGCCGACAGCCGCACAGGGAAGAGGTCCTTCCTGTTCAAAGGTGCAGCTCATCACAGCTTCCACCATGTGTAATAACAACAAAATTAAATCCAGAAGTTTCAGACCAAGCATAATTTTTAGAATGAGGGAAATATATAAGATAAAACAGCTTTCAAAAAAGAAGAGGTGCTTAATGGGACGAGAACTGGGAGTGGGATGGAATGGGGCAGGGACAGACTGCTGCTTTTCGTTATTATAAGGCTTTGGGGACTTCAAAATTAAAAGCTTTAAGGTCAAAGCTTTAGCCCTGGTTTTTTTTTTTTTTTTTTAAGTGGAGCTAAAAAAGTAGCCGTTGTGATGTATATCACTATAATGATCAGGGTTCTTAATCCCATTAGGACTGGAGGTCACAGTGTAGAGGATGTCAGAGGTGGAGTTTGGGAAAGGAGTAATTTTTTTTCTTTTTTTCTATTGGGGGTTTTACTTCAAATGGGAAAGGAGTAATTAAAAGCATTCTGCATAATAATGTAGAAGGCTAATTCTACTGAACATGAGTAATTTAAATATTTTGCATGATAATGTGAAAGGCTAACTTTGTGGAAGGCAGGGGTAGCCAGGCTTGCAGAGGAAGAGGCTGTCAGAAAAGTGATTCTCTTTCTCCTTCAGGGTTTCAGAGGCTAGATATACTGTCAGTACGAACGTTTGTCTTGATTCAGAGATTGAATCTGACTGGCGCTGCACTCAGTCTCCTGATGGAAGGTGAAGGAGACAGTAGTTTCAGTGCTCTTCTCCACCCTGGCTTTTTGAGGAGATTTGGAGATCCAAAGCCTATAAGTTATTTTAAAACTGAATACCCAGGTTTAGGGATATTAACTAGAGACAAAAGAAGCTGGATCCTGGGACAATAACAAACTCAGGTAAGTATGCAGTTAGGAATTCTTAAAAGGTGGGTGAAGATTTTACATATTAATAGAATTTTTTAAAATTTCAGAATATTACAGGGATACAAACATTTTGGTTACGTGAATTGCTTTTGTACAGTTGGAGTCAGAGTTATAAGTGTGCCCGTCACCCAGATGCTGTGCATTGTACCCGTTAGGTGTGTACTTACCCAGCCCCTCCTCCCCCTCCCACCCACTTGATCTCTGTTGAGTTTTACCACCAAATGTAACAATCCCTCTGGAGGGGGACGGGGACACAAAACACTGTAGTGAGAAATTGAGACCATCTTCAAGGTGACCCAATAAACTGATCAGCTTCCTCAGTGTTAGATCATGAGAAAATGGTGTTTGAGCATTTGGTACATTAACATGGGAAAAAGTTATATCTAAGGAATAGTTTTAAATTGTTTCCTTCCTGCGCTGTTATTCCTTTTATTTTCTTTAATCTTCAGTAAAGTTAGACATGCCTATGCTACTGTTAGGAGTCTCCTCCTCGACCGTGTGGCCTTTCTGTGGTCTCTACCATCATTGCAGAGTTTGCCTTGACCTTCGAGGATATTTTTCAGCCTACTCACCCAGCAAGGCCTCCAAAATACCTGATTCTTTTTTTTTTTTTTTTTTTTTTTTTTTGAGACAGAGTCTCACTCTGTTGCCCGGGCTAGAGTGAGTGCCGTGGCGTCAGCCTAGCTCACAGCAACCTCAAACTCCTGGGCTCAAGCTATCCTTCTGCCTCAGCCTCCCGAATAGCTGGGACTACAGGCATGCGCCACCAGGCCCGGCTAATTTTTTGTATATATTTTAGTTGTTTGGCTAATTTCTTTCTATTTTTAGTAGAGACAGGGTCTTGCTCTTGCTCAGGCTGGTCTCAAACTCCTGAGCTCAAAGGATCCACCCGCCTCGGCCTCCCAGAGTGCTAGGATTATAGGCGTGAGCCACCATGCCCAGCCAAAATACCTGATTCTTATGTTTGCTCATTCTGGTGTAGCAGAGGACAAAGTGATAGGAGACCAACATGCCCAAATTATCATATGGATGTACACTATTTAAGATGACAGAAGATCTCAGTTTATAACGGCAGATGTTTCTAAAAAAAAATCATTGCCTCTTAAAGATGGAAATGGTGTAATATAAAATTACAATATTATAAAAGTATACAGCACATAAGTAAGGAGGAACCCTTGGTCCATAGTACATACACAATTTTACATTCAGAGGTTTAGCCTTAATTCCTTTAGAACAAAAGGATGAGGTAGGCGGTGGGAGAAAAGGACTTCCGGAGCAGCCAATTAGGGTTCAAAGAGGAGTATTTTTCAGACTTGCTCACTTTAAGGATTAAGGTAGCCCCAGCCTGTGGGGGAGAGGCCAGTGAATAGTGGAGAGTGTTGACACCATTTCTATTCTCATTCTAGGTTGGTACAATTCTTGGAGTGATCCTATGAGGAAGACAGAACAAGTGTAGCTATAGGCTGAGATCATTTCTGTAATCCCCAGCTAAACTGCACAGGTTTCCAAGAGAATGAATTTCTATAACTTCCCAGACAAAGGTTACTTCCAAGCAGCAATGAAAATTACTGGGCCAGGTAAGATACATTCATATTCAACCACAAGATTTATGATCAACACCACTTAGCCAAAATTTCCCATAGGCACTTGGGCATACAGGCTTTATTTTATCTTTTTATCTATTACTTGAATTCCTTCCTTCATGATTTAATCTTTTGTCTGCAGCATCAACCTCTCCCAAACTAACCCCACTACCAAGACTTTCTCCCAAGATGAAGCTAACTAAGCCATGTGTTGTTCTCCTTATAATTGCTATTTACTTCATCTGCATGTATCTTCTTTCATTTTAATGTCATTAACATGGGGAAGAGTCCTCTGCAAAGGCAAGTAGGAATACAGTACTTTACTAAAACCTTAACCTACTTCGGTACTTGGCTCATCTTATCTCTGTGGTTCAAAGAAAGTAAACGTTCTAGAGTTTCCTGATTTTGTCTGTTTCTCCCCCAGGCTTGGTGACCTATTTATATTCCCCTGAATTCACACATTTTCTTCCTAGTAATTAACCCTGATACACTATCCTCTCCTGTTACTTCTCCTTCTGATCAAGATTACCAGTGCAACAAAAGGCGTCTGCAGCAGTCCATCTCAGAACTAGGAGCTCTGACTAGTTAGTGCACAACAGTGAATTGCACACTGCACCTCTAACCAGCCTGCAATGCATAATGAGTCTATCTCAGAACTAGGAGCTCTGACTAGTTAGTGCACAACAGTGAATTGTACACTGCACCTCTAACCAGCCTGCAATGCATAATGAGTCTATCTCAGAACTAGGAGCTCTGACTAGTTAGTGCACAACAGTGAATTGCACACTGCACCTCTAACCAGCCTGCAATGCATAATGAGTCTATCTCAGAACTAGGAGCTCTGACTAGTTAGTGCACAACAGTGACCTCTAACCAGCGTGCAATGCATAATGAGAGACAAGACTGCAAACCCAGGAGGGGCAAGAAATAGGAAAGAGAATTTTAAAATGTTATTCACCAATTATATAAGAATCACATGTTAAATGTATTGGTTACTGTCCATGAATCCTTTTATAACTAAGATATATATATATATATATATATATACACACATACACATATATATGTTATGTACATACAATCATTCCCTAATTTCTCTCTTTTATACAGTGTTTTCCAATTTTACGACTCGTCCATACAGTTGATACGTTATATCTAGAACTGACAATACTGTAATGACCAAAGTATTAGCACGCTTTCTCTACTTTAAGACACAGTTTAAATACTTCCTATCTAATCTGAACAAAAAGAATGTGATATTTACAATGTTTAAAAAACCTTGCGAGTTGAGTCTTTGTTACAACTTACACATCGCCTCAGAATCCCTGAAGAGGATCTGATTTCTCTGAGATTGATTCCACACAAACCCCAGAATCAGATACTCCCCACCCAGGTGCTTCCATGCTGCTGCTCGAGGTTTGGGATCCAGACTTGGGGGCCATGGCCATATTCCAATTTAGGGAAATATGTGTTGGTGACCAAAAATTTCCTGGGGTTTTCATTTGAAAACAAGGAAATAATTTTTTAAAAACCTTTTTCAAAGGTTGTATTTTCATTGAAATTTCTATAAAGGTATTTTCAGCCATTCTAAATTAATGTAGAAGAATCAATCCTTTTAAAATGTCTCTCCCTTAACTTCTTTCTCCCTGTCTCTTTCTATTAATACACAGGCTTACTTTTCCCCCATCCCCCTCTGCATTTTGTTTCCCCTTTGTCACACCACTGTCCCCTGAAGCCGAAGCCTGTGAGTCAGAGACATGTATTTCTGGCTTTACTTCTGACTAATGTAACATTTCCCTGAGGAAGTAACTTCCTCCCTATTTTGTTTTGGTTTCTTGATCTTAAAGGCGGCCACAGCAACACAAGACATCCCGAATATCTCAAGCGACGACACCAAAAACAGAGTCACCGCATCCATGAGGGCAGCATTTTCCCTCAGAGATTCAGAATTCAGCAGGTGAGCCATCAGGAAGCTTCCTGGGCTGCGTCTGGGGCTGCAATATTCCAGTTTTAGTTTTCCTTTGCCTTGGAGCAGAAAGGCATTCTGCTTGATGAATGGTATTAGAACGAGGCTCCATTCTATTATCAGGTCAGATGCCTTTTATTTTTTTCCTCACAAAAATGTGGTGAATTGTACAAGACTGAATTACATGTATTTCAATGAAATCCCTTACCAAATGGCATTTCAATCCCTGCTTCATGTTTTAAACGTCTTTCTAAGAAAAAAAATATCACTTGTCAAAGGATTTAAATTTTGAGTAACACAGAAAAGCAACGTGAAAAAAAAAGCACATACAAAAAAACCTCAAAACCACCTATGCGAATTCTTTAAGGTTTATGTATACCCAAGAAATATACTAAATTTGGGTCCTTAAAATATTTTTTTCTCTCTCTCCTCAAGGTAAAGCATATGCTTCATAAAACTCTTCTTTTCTTCTGTCGGCTCCCTGGTGAGAAGATTGCTCTCAGTTTTCTGATAGGCGAGAGAACTAAAATAGGAATCAGAGAACTTATATCCTGTATTTTATTTTTGCCAGTTTCTCCATCAGCCAAATAGTATATTTTCAGATATATTCAGTATATTTATTTATTCATTTATTTATTTATTTTAGAGACAGAGTCTCACTCTGTCGCCCTGGGTAGAGTGCAACAGCGTGATCACAGCTCACTGCAACCTCAAACTCCTGGGTCAAGTGATCCTCTCGCCTCAGCTCCAGGTAGCTGGGACTACAGGTGGGCACCACCGCGCCCAGCTAATTTTTTTTTTTTTTTTTGGTAGAGACAAGGTCTTGCTCTTGTTCAGGCTGGTCTTGGCCTCCTGACCTCAAGCGATTACAGGCGTGAGCCACTGCGCCCAGCCAGGCTACCATTTACTGAGCCTACTATGTGCCAGGATTAGGGTCATTTAGAAGCCACAAAAGCAAGATTAGGAACCTCCATCATGAGGTAGGTATCAGTCTCTACTGTACTGTTCCTTCTTGGCACTCATCAAAACTATAATCAACTAATTGTTAATGCAATTATGTGTTTGATGTCTATTCCCCCCCCACCCCACCCCCGCATGGGCTACAAGGTTCACAAGGGTAGAGTTTGTGTGTAATGTCTTCATTTTTGTAACCACAATGCCTCACCCAGGGCCAGGCACAATAGAAGACACACAGTGAATATTGCTTGAATAAATTAATTGGCAAAAACAAACACCAAAAACCAAGGCTCAGAGGTTAAGGCTGTTAACCATGTTGTTAAACAGCACAGCTGTGACTAGAACTCAGGTCTTTAACTCCAAGGGGAGTTCCTGTTCTCAAGTTATTTTCATTTTCATTTATATTCATCACTTCCTTTTCAGAGATTATGTGAGAGAGTACGAGAAGGAACATGGAGGCAAAAAATGAACTCCTTGGGTTTAAAAAAAGTGAAGTGGGTGATTTATTTTGTCTGATTGCCCAAACTCCAGGTCACAATCAAATCCTTTGTAAACTTTCAAAGAGGAACACTAATTTCTGCACAGAAAGACCCTTGCACTTGGACCGTCTATTTATTACAAAATAAGATGGAATTAGTCGGGTTCCCCACTGTACACTGCCCGGAGGAGTTAGCAAAAAATGCCAAAAGTATTTCACTTGCCATTTGCCTCTTTTCTACTGTGGGGTTCTAATTACAAGAGCTTCTGGGTTAGGCTGACTTGCTATACCAATTCTTATACTTGAAAATGGAAATGTTTAAACTGTAAACATGAGTAGATTCTAAATTTATTGTGTGTTTTTCATTTTTAAGGCATTTCACAGAAATACATGTACAACATTGTTTTATCAAAGGTGAGAAAAAAGTTTAGTCTCAACAGATAATGCACAATTGTGTCTGAAATTGTTTGATAGCACGACATTTTTTAAAGTCATTCAGGAATAAACATCGTGAAGATTTCCTGCAGTTGTGAATCAAGGATGAACACAAGAATAAAACACACTGTAGAGGACTTTGGGGGTGGGGGGAAGCCCGCTACTCTGTTCTGGGTTAAGATTCTGAAGTTTTCTCATTCACGGTAGTAATTGCCAGAATACAGGGTCATTTTCCAAGAAATTTATGTTGCTTAGACTTTCTGCTCCAGCTGGCGGATTGATTTCCCAGTGCTCTGTTCCAAATCTCAGCTCCAGCTCCTCGCGGTGCTGTCCTGCCCTGATGGCCAAGGTGTTGGTTGGTGCAGCGTCTTGCAGGGTGAAGGAGGGAAGAGGATGGGAGGTGAAATCCATCTTCACTTTGAAAAGCCCAGTGTTGACCCGCATTTTTTAGGCTGATACAGTCATTTAGACACGCTGATTGACTGCAGATCCTCCCTGCTTCTGGTTTTTTTCCTTGCGAGAGAAGACAGGCTGTTTTTGCAATAACCTTTCTCGCTTCTGCCCACACTCGGTGGCTCCATTCCCTGCTTTAAATCATTGTCTTCATGAGGTTTCACTAAACCTCCTTCCAAAGCCCTTCGAATTCGGTGGCATATTGTAAATCACATGCTGGCTTTTTCAATTGCCTGGGCATTATTTTGAGGATCTTTGACTATTTTTCAAAAAGCAGCAGATTTGTGGCAAAAGCTTGGCTGAATTTTCTATGTCATTTGCCAGAATCGGAATTTTAAATGTAGATTTTTCCATTAATCTCAGTTGTCCTTTAACGGATGTGGTCTCCTTCATGTTCATAACTAATCATTTCATTTCACTAACTATGATATCATCCTTCAGACGCTTCCAGGGGACTTATAATGCCTCACAATGACTCTTAGTCAGGTCCAAACATTTCACGTGGGCTTCTAAAGCCTCGCACCATGAGCTGAGATGGTGGCCAAGCTCACCTCCCACTCCTGCCAGTTACCTTCGGTCCTGTGAGGGCCGTTGTCCTCCTCGACATGACACGCCACGCCTGCTCTCACGCTGCTCCCATGACAGTCCCCACAGCTTCCTGCACCCTCTCCATCCTCAGGACCCCTTCAAGTGCCACTGCCCGACCCATATTCGATCCCAATCAGATTTCTTTCTCCCTACCCCCCCATATTGTCCATGTACATTTTGGCCATTCCTTGTGTATCAGTTGGGCACCAGACAGGTCTAGGTGGGAGCACCTGTTCTGTCACTACCAATGTGACCTCGTTCACATAATTTTTAGATCTCTCACCTTCACTCAGCATCTTTATTTATAAGATGAAAACAGTAATAGATTGCTACAAGGATTTTATGTGTAACACGAGGAAAATGTCTAGCTTATATTGGGTACTAAATATGTTAGTTTCATTACTTTTCACCCTGTAACTTACTTTAATTGCTATATGTCGCTAAATCCTGATACTTCAGTAAAATTCCCTAAAGAGGGATTACTGTATGCATTTTTTGCAACCTGCAAAAAGCTTGTTCTATGTGGAGGCATACCAGATCTGAAGAAAAATAATAATAAACTGGCATATAAATTGCTCTTCTTCCTGATAACCGATGAATGAATGAACTGTGGTCACAGCCTGTGGACACAGAGCTGTGAGCTCCTACTGGGAGGAGAGGTCCCTAGTGGGACTGCCAGTCCAGGTGTGTGTGCCTTTGGGCAACGTCTCTGTGTTGCAGTTCCCTCTTCTGTGAAATAAGGATCATAACGGAACTGACCTTACAGGTGTGTTGTATTAAATGAGTTCATCTATAAATACAAACAGTGTGTGGCACATAAATGCCAGATAAAGTGTTTGTTCTATTATCGTTATACTGTTGTTGTTGTTGTTGTTATTGGAACTTGGTAAAAAGAGGCAGCTGCTGTTACTTTGAGAAGCAGTGTGACCTGGTGGAAAAAGGATAGTTTGGCTGTAGATAGACCTGGGTCTGGAAGGGCTTATTTCTTTTCTTTTTTCTTTTTTTTTTTTTGAGATGGAGTCTCGTTCTGTTGCCCGGGCTAGAGTGCTGTGGCGTCAGCCTAGCTCACAGCAACCTCAAACTCCTGGGCTCAAGTGATTCTCCTGCCTCAGCCTCCCGAGTAGCTGGGACTACAGGCATGCGCCACCATGCCCGGCTAATTTTTTCTATATGTTTTTAGTTGGGCCGCTAATTTCTTTTCTATTTTTAGTAGAGAAGGGGTCTCGCTCTTGCTCAGGCTGGTATCAAACTCCTGACCTCAAGTGATCCTCCTGCCTCGGCCTCCCGGAGTGCTAGGATTACAGGTGTGAGCCACTTCGCCCAGCCTGGAAGGCCTTATTTCTTACAAGTTAAAGCCTCCCTGTCTCAGTTTTCTTTTTCTTTTTCTTTTTTTCCTGATATGTACTGTATGGTCTCAGTTTTCTAACACACAAGATGACAGTGATCCTCATACATGTCTGTGCAGATTAGATGAGATACTCATCATAAAGCACTTAGCACAGTGACTCGTACAAAGAAGGCCCTCAAAAGTGCAACTGACATTATCATCATTATTATTGTGGCTTTTTACTTAATCTATTTTAAAATGGGCCATTAATTTATTCCCCACCAAGAAAAAAAGAAATGTTATCAACTAAATAATGATGAGCCATCAGGATAAAATATATTTCATTTTACATGAATAAAGACGTGGAAAAAATGTCTTTAAATAGATCCAATACGCTAGTTTTGCTAAGTGAGGGATCATGAAATAGCTAATCTTCCACGGGGGCTCCGTGGTGTGGGAGAAATGTGTCAAGACGGATCCCTTGGCTGGTCGGGGGTTCAAGGCCCGGGTGTGGGAGAGCACAGTATTTTCATTGCCGTAGCGCCACGGAATACTACTGGGAACCCACGACTTTGCGGTTTCCTTTCTTTCCCAAATATCTGGCCATAAGAGTTTCAACTAAACACAACTAAACCGTCTATGAAATATTTTTATTATTGCCTTTTCTCAGGTATTTCTACTTTAAATTTAAAAAATAGTCCAAACATAGAAATTGCATAGAGCAGCGGTCCCCAACCTTTTTGGCACCAGGGACCGTTTTTATGGAAGACAGTTTTTCCACGGACTGGTGGCAAGGCTGGGGGTGGGGTGGTGGTTTCGGGATGATTCAAGCGCATTCCATTTACTGTGCACTTTATTTCTATTATTATTAGATGGTAATACATAATGAAATAATTATACAACTCATCATAGGTTGGGGACCCCTGGCATAGAGGATTTCTTAGTTTTCGAGGTTTTTCTTTTTTAACTATATAGCTGCACAAGATTTTCATTCCATTTCCTCTGAATGACCATGAAAAAAGTCTCTTCTTTGTCTTTTTCTGGTGCTAAGATCCTGGAGAATAAATTGAGTCTTTGGGACGTTGCCAGATGTGTGATAGTTCTACAAGGAAAACAATAAGCAATCTTTTCTGTTTGGAAAGACTAGATTCAGAGACCACTGCCCTGACAGGTCAGACATAAAACCAGTCCTCTCTGCTCTCCTCCAGCCCGTCTTCTGATTAGCTTTCCTTTGAACGTTGACTGAGATGAGTTAGGGTATCTTTTCCAATTCAGACCCAGTGGATGTGGGGGTGTTACAATTTACACACAGAACTAAAAACTTTGCAGTGCCAGGTTCTAAATCATCACTATCACTGAGTTTAGTCTAGTGCCACTGGCCTCGTCAGACACATATTTCTCTCTGTCATAAGGGATTTTTGGCCAGCTCACTTCAAAATCTTAGCGCACAACGGTTTCCTTTTCATTCCTACACATTCTTCATTCAATATTAATCTAAACAGCTTTTAAAAAATTATACCTTATTTTAGTGCCAAGAAATTCTGCAACGTTCATTCCTGTTCCTATTTCTAACCAAACGGCACTCATCTTCTTGCCACCATAGAGAGGAGAAGGCAGATTATCAGAGATAAGGAAGAGATCTCAGCCCAGGAACGCGTGTGGTAGAAAGAGAAGAGCAGCAGTCACTTGCCATTTTGAAGTCATGTGAGAAAGACCCTGTGTTACCTGGAAAGAATGATTTCTCCCCTTAAGCAAATCTCGAGGGTGATTTTCTAGAAGGAATGCTGCTACCATCTGAAACTGAAACACATAGTTTCTAAGCAAAGTGAACTTGACCGAAATTAAGATAGAATACGATCAACTGGTCAAAACACTCCTACAAAGTGTTTCCTGCCTTGATTCCAGTTTGTAAGATCCTTGATAGCAAGGAAAATCTTAATTGTATTTGAATCTTCTGCTATTTTAAAACAATACGTATCAACTTCTAAGTTCTCAACAGATGTTTGTTGAATTTAGTAGAATTAGTGTCCAAGTTCCCAGCCATTGCTACAAAACACCCATCCTAAAGAAGCATACTTTTATACTTAACTCATATAGAAGTAGAATAAGTTTTTTGTAGACCACTGAAAAACTACAGATAAGCAAACAAAGATTTCAGCCACAATCCCACCAACCACAGACAACCACCGTGAACATTTTAGCAAATAATTGCTTTTAGAACCTAGTCTGCCTTCAGTGTTCAGCATTCCAAACTCTGGAATTGTATACAAGCCATACCATGATATAATCAGCAAGTCCAACAAAAATGCAATGGACTCACATTGTAGAATTTTTTAACTAGAAAAGGAAGACGTTCTTTCCTAACCTAAAACCATAAAGATTGGAGAAGGTGGGATTCCCCAGGAAGAAGACCCTCAGGTGAAGTCAGATGTGCAGAAGTGTTATTGAGGAATAACACCCAAGAAAGAAAAAAAAGGGTAAGCAGGACTGGGGAGCTCGGGGGGCTGCTGTCAGACCAGAACGCGGATCTGATAGTCTCCACCCAGCGGGGGCTCCAGAACAGAGGTTGCCCATCCACGGAATCCGTGTTGGGTGGAAATGGGTTGAATTTTGATCACTGCCTTGCTCAGTCATTGGCTGGTGGCCTCCTCAAGAACAGCATGAACTTGAGCTAAAAGCTGAGGTGGACCCAGAGAAGGCAGGAGGCCAATAGCTCTTGACACTCCTTCCTGCTGAGCAACGAGACATTTCTTGAAAATGGATCTGAGTGATGCCTTCTTGCCAGTCACGAAGATATTCTCTTACGTTTTCTGTCAAAAGAAAAATGCTTTGTCCATTGAGATCTTTAATCCACGAGGAATTTATTTTTGAGTATGCTGTGATTAGACCTCTAAATTGTTCCATCATTCACTGAATAGTCCACTGCTTCCCAGAGAATTTGAATGTGACTATTTAATGTGACATTGAATGTTTTACTGGATAATAGTTTTCAAGTATTGGAAGATTATTTCCTCAATTTCTTGTGCTATTTGCAATGTAAGTGCTATAGCCAGGATACACTTTTAATATAAATCTGCATTAGTAACGTTTTCCTCTTATTTTCTTAAATCTCCACCATCAACAAAGCAATAAATTAAGCCCTGATTTGTAGGAGTGTTCAATTCCTGTGGTGTAAATAGTCCCATCGTGGCTAATTTCCAGCTACCGATGTGATTCCACTCGGTGCAGAGCGGAGAAGAGAGGCCCAGTAGCACACAGTCACGTGGCGTTTCTTCCGCACAGACACAACACATGTAAACAACCTGGAGAGCACAGGTAATTGTAGTATGGACAATAAGAGCACAGTAAATTGTAGTAAAATAATTGAAGTGAGGAGTTTTAGGTACTTGTTACTTTTGTTTTTATATAATTAACTTACTTGTAAGCTTATATAATTTAATTTTTAATAATTTTTGTTTAATAACCAGCTCACAAAAGTTTGAAAATTTAACAATAGGCTCTCAGGAGCCAGTACAAGCTAACTCCGGTGCACCAGTGCAACCTAGAACTTTCCCTTGTAGGTACCTGTCCTGGAGTAACTTGAGTACCTATGCACAAGGACTCAGGCACAAGAATATTCGTTGTGGTGCTATTTATAATAGGAGAAAATGAAACTGACATACTTGTTCATAAGTAAAGACATTGATAAAATAAAGTGGGATTCATTTACATAGCGCAATATTAAAGCGTAGTTTTAAAAAATGACTTCGATCCTCATAGATCAACATAGATCAATCCCAAAAGGAAGCTGCAAATACATTCATACAGTGTGATACCAACTGAGTAAAAAATTTTAAGCACATGAACATATTTTAAATCTAGTTTGTGAAAATATGCATATGTAATTAAGGTATAAAAGTATGTATGAACATGAAACACACAAAGGTATTTACCTCTGGGGAGGGAGAGATGGTGGGATAGGACTTCTGCTGGGTCTACATTTTATTTCTTTAAAGAGAAGATGATAAAAGAGAAGATAATCTGAGCAGTAATCATGAAAGAAAGTCAAAGCAACATTAAATGCCCCTGATAGAAGCACACAAGATTATCTGTGAAATATTCTTGCTAAAAAAGAGAACTTATGTTCACTTAAACATCTAGATCCAACTCCCAACTGATTAAAAAACAGGGGACAAAGAAAAATGTTAAATGGAGCCACTATTATGCAATCAGCAAAATTTGGAGGGTGGGTTTCTTCAACAAATAAAAAAAATAGAGATAGAGGTGAGGAATCTACAAACTAGAAGAGAGTTAAGAGATTTATCAACCAATTGCAATGTATGGACATTACTTTGGTTCTAATTTAAACAAACATAAATTACGGGAACAAAAGGGAAAATTGAATACTGAGCGGATACTCAAGGATATTAAGGAACTACTATTAATTATTTAGGTGAGATAAGATATTATGGATCTTTTTATTTTATTTTTTATTTTTTGAGACAGAGTCCTGCTCTGTTGCCTAAGCTAGAGTGCCGTGGCGTCAGCCTAGCTCACAGCAACCTCAAACTCCTGGGCTCAAGCATTCCTCCTGCCTCAGCCTCCCAAGTAGCTGGGACTACAGGCGTGCGCCACCATGCCCGGCTAATTTTTGTATATATATATTTTTAGTTGTCCAGCTAATTTCTTTCTATTTTTTTTTAGTAGAGATGGGGTCTCACTCTTGCTCAGGCTGGTGTCGAACTCCTGAGCTCAAACGATCCACCCACCTCGGCCTCCCAGAGTGCTAGGATTACAGGCGTGAGCCACCGAGCCCGGCCTATGGATCTATTTTTAAGTAAGCCTTATCTTTTGGAGATTGATGTTTAAAAATGTATGGATGAAGTGATATGATGTCTAGGACTTGCTTCCAAATAATCTAGGGGGATAGGGAAGTGTGTAGGTGTAGAGATGAAACAAGGTTGTTGTTTCTTCTTTTATAAATTTGAAATTTTATATAAATAAGTTTTTTTTAAAAAGAAGGAGGGAGGCCGGGCATATTGGCCCATGTCTGTAATTCTAGCACTCTGGGAGGCTGAGGCAGGAGGATTGATTGAGGTCAGAAGTTTGAGACCAGCCTGAGCAACAGCGAGATGCTGTCTCTACTAAAAAATAGAAAAAATTAGCTGGGCGTAGTGGCGCACGCCTGTAGTCCCAGCTACTGGGGAGGCTGAGGCAGGAGGATCACTTGAGCCCAGGAGTTTGAGGCTGTGGTGAGCTAGGCTGACGCCACAGCACTCTAGCCCAGTCAACAGAGTGAGACTCTGTCTGAAAAAAAAAAGGAGGAGAGGAAGAAAGAAAAGACAGATGAAAGCAGAAAAAACATTTATTAATTCTAAGTGGTTTATCTAACATGTATCATATCTAACTGGGTGTCATTTTATTTTCTGTATACTTGGTGAGTTTGAAATATTACATAATTTAGTTGTTAAAAGATTTAAATTTATATAAATACCTCCATAGTATCACAAACATAAAATATGCTCTGACTATATTTTAAATACCACAATCCAGCTTCAATGCAGGGAGATAAGTTATCAGCAGTGAAGCTGGGGCTTCCCACAGCCTGCGGCCCGTACACGCCAGACTCTTTTGATTTACCCTCCTGCCAGATTCCCTCGGCCCTCCAGATAGTGGACCACCACTGTCCAGTGCCGTGAGCCAGAAATTAACCCTTCATGTCCACTTAAATAAAAAAAACTTAGTTCTAGCCACATACTGAGTAGCTCGACTGTCACTTTCAGTTAAATTTACCTTCCAATTATTTATTCTTTGCTCCCTGGTGAATGTCAAAGTCACAAGATCAGTTCATGGAAGACAGTGTCTAGTCCCAGGAGGACAACATGCCTTGTTCTTGTGTATGTGCAGAGGGTGTTTTCATGTTCTGTTGTGTTTGCTGCAATGGATGTGAATTTGGGCATCTGGGTTGGCCATAATGGCCCATCATCAGAGATTGTCTATAAACTAGTCATGTATTTCTAAGTTTATCCACCATCCAGCAATGAGAACAGAAAGTTAAAACATCTGGTATGTTACACTGAGGTTTTTATCAGGCCACTTACATGTTGCTGAACAGTTTCGAACTCTTAAGAGTGATTTAAACATTCCCCATGCAACATACGTGCTCATATTCATCAGCACATATTACAGACCATAAGACACTTTCCGTGGTGGCCACCCACAAAGGGCATGGGAGAAGTCAGACGTCCTCAAAATTAGATAAATTAAAAAGAAAACAATACTGGTCAGAGGCAGAGAACAGTTTCCACATCCTTCTGAAGACTTTATGCTTAACTTTTTTTTTTTTAATTTTTTTTTGTTTGTTTATCTTTTTTTCTCTAGTTTCACAGACATCATTAACTTTTTTTTTTAATGTAAAAACTTTTTTCTTGGAATCCTTAGTGCCTTGCCAGATCTAGTTTTCCAGTAAATACAGAGAATTTTCCATTAATCTGCAGATACATAGAGGTGCCTGAATACAGCTCTATGTGAACAGTTGAAATGTACACAAACCGTAGGGTCAGGCTCTGTGATAAACGATTTACTTGACTGGCAACATGGAATTATTAAGAGTGTGGACTTGATTTTGAAAACCAGAATGCTTGTGTTAAAATTCCATCTGTATTGTGACTGATTAATTGACCTTGGAAAAACTACTAAACTTTCTTGTGCCTCAGTTTCCCTTCTTTAATATGGGAATAATAACAGTACTTACTTCATAGGTATGTTGTGTAAAGATTACTTAAGTTAATGTATGTAAAGCACCTAGAATAATGCTTGGCACACAAGCCTTAGCTATTGTCATTTAATCCTCCAAACAACTATCACTGTTTTGTAGGTGAAGCAAATAACTTGTTCAAGATTAGAAAGCTTTCGAGACCAGCCTGAGCAAGAGCGAGACCCCGTCTCTACTAAAAATAGAAAGAAATTATCTGGCCAACTAAAATATATATATATACACAAAAAATTAGCCGGGCATGGCGGCGCATGCCTGTAGTCCCAGCTACTCGGGAGGCTGAGG
>CM052450.1:24743419-24773093 GCA_028533085.1 Varecia variegata | reverse complement strand
AAAAAAAAAAAAAAAAGATTAGAAAGCTAACGGCAGCAGAACGAGGTTTTGAATCCAGGTTCTGTGCAAAGCGTCTGCTCTTTTTACTGCACATCCTGTACTTCCATGTGTTTGTGAGCACACAGGCTCCTAGGTCATTAAGAAAGCCATTTTTATAACAGGACATGAAATTTAACCTAAAACTTAAGTGACTTCGAGATAGTTCAGAATAAGAAATTTGAAAATGATCAGATATAATAGTCCAATACCTGTATCGAGAGATTTCAATCAGAGATTGAGAAAGATTTGGAAGAGAGTTAGACAGGGGTATCAGATGATTAATGGCTTCATGTAGATGTTCAGAATATTTAAACTATTTCATGTTGTGTTGGTTTTAATTAGTTAAGAAGGGGTATCTCACATAGTAACAATAAATATCAATGGGTCCAGGATTCAAGATGAAACAATTATAAGGCATAATAATTCCTTTCAAGTCATCATGAGAAGAAAGATGTACAGTGAAAGAAGTGACAAATTTGGAACCAAGTGAGAAAGCGCAGGGTAAAGCCATCCGTAAACTTAGACGCAGGGCAATGCCACGTGAAGAAAGAGGCAGATACTGGAGTGATGTGTCCACAAGCCAAGGAACGCCAAGGATTTGGATTTCAAGCGATCACCAAACGCTAGGAGAGAGACAAGGAACAGACTCTCTCAGGACCTTCAGAAGGAACCAACCCTGTCGACACCTGGATTTTGGACTTCTAACCTCCAGAACTGTGAGAGAATAAATTTCTGTTGTTTTAAGTCACCCAGTTTGTGGTACTTTGTTAGGGCACCCCTAGGAAACTAAGGCACATATATAGGCTAATGCAATGACCACTATCAATAAGTAATCAATAATTTCATAGAATGTTTCTGTGCTGAGGATTCTCTTCATCAACACATTATTTTTAGCTATTCTCATCTGAAGTGTGCCAAAATAGGTTAAAGCAGACACATACACACACACACACACACACACACATACACACATACACACAAATTGTACTTAAAGACCTAAGGATGGCCGGGCACGGTGGCTCACGCCTGTAATCCTAGCACTCTGGGAGGCTGAGGCAGGAGGACCGCTCGAGGTCAGGAGTTTGAGACCAGCCTGAGCAAGAGCGAGACCCTGCCTCTACTAAAAAATAGAAAGAAATGATCTGACAGCTAAAAATATATATATATAAAAAAATTAGCCGGGCATGGTGGCGCATGCCTGTAGTCCCAGCTACTCGGGAGGCCGAGGCAGTAGGATCGCTTAAGCCCAGGAGTCTGAGGTTGCTGTGAGCTGGGCTGATGCCACGGCACTCACTCTAGCCCGGGCAACAGAGCGAGACTCTGTCTCAAAAAAAAAAGAAAGAAAATGATATGAGAAAATATGCAAGTGGTCCTTCTGAAATGACAATGAAATAATTGAAAACACGTAAACATATTTTCTTTCTTCCATTAAAACAAATGAAGCAACGTTAAGCATAATTAGAAATATATAATTAATTCTGAAAGAAGTTTTCATAGCATTTGTATACAATTAATGTAATCGCTTAATACTTTATAGCATTTGCATCAGATTTACGTAGTGAATGTTTAAATATATATGCACAGTTTGACCCTTGAAAAATGCAGAGGTCAGAGGTACGGGCTCCCTGTGCAGTCGAAAATCAGCACATAACTTTTGACTCTCCAAAATCTTAACTACTAATAACCTACTGTTGATTGATAACATAAACAGTTGATTAACACATATTTTGTATGATATACATTTATATACTGTATTCTTATAATATGCAGTATTGTATTCTTATAATAAAGTAAGCTAGAGAAAAATGTTATTAAGAAAATCATAAGGGAGAGAAAATACATTTGCTATGAATCAGGTGGAAGTGGATCATCATAAAGGGTCTTCATACTCCCACTGAGTAGGCTGAGGAGGAGGAAGAGGAGGGGCTGGTCTTGCTGTCTTAGGGGTGGCGAAGGCAGAAGAAAATCCAAGTGTAAGTGGATTGTGAAGCTCAAACCCACGCTGCTCGAGGGCTCGCTGTATGTGGGTGCTGATTTCACAAACTGACACCGTCTTGGGCCCTGCAGGAGGCAGATGCCCATATGGGGTCAGGAGGCCGGCAGCTGACGGGCGAGTCACAGCAGTGGGAGACAGGAGGAGGATGCTGAAGAGCTGGGCAGAGAAAGCCTGGAGAGCATCATGTGAAAGGAAAGGAGGCGAGGGAAGAGAATGTGGCAGGGAGAACCGCAGACCAGGACACAGATCTGATAAAGTCTCTGCCAACCCAACGGGTAGCTTGAGGAACATACTGCCCGTGAGAGGAGTCCCACGCTGGGCACAGAGGGCAAAGCCTAGTTACCTCGTTAGAGTTCGCGTATTGGCTCAAGGCTGCCCAGGGAGAGCACAGCTTCAGCCCAAAAGCCAAGGTGTTTTCTAAAGGCACTGCAGCTAGCTGCTATTTGCATCATCATCAAAACAAATCTATGTTTTCAAATAAATTGATTAACTTCTTTAAAAAAAGAGAGCTTCTAAAAAAAAGAGCGTCTGACTTTGAAGTAACAGCGATAATGGTTTACTTCTCATGCAAGTGAGCCAGTTGTGACCTTCTCTCTCCATTGCTCAGACCACATCAGAAAAGACATCCTCACTTCAACATTTGTGCAGTAGTAAATGGGTAGCAGGGTAAATTATCTCATGATGCATGAATCATAGTTCCCTTATCCTACTACTGATTAACCGTCTGGCTTTGAAAATCAAGTTGTATTTTTAAAATCCTCTACAGATTTACCCATTTTTTCCTGGCCTTTAAAGCTACAGCTAGGGGAGGAGCAGTTCATCTATTTTTTTTTTTTTTCTGGTTATTCCAAAAATAACCACAGGGAAACAAAGGCTTGCCTGGAAACTCAGAGTTTCCAAGCTATGGGCTGAGGCAGCGGTTGCAGACTCAGAGGCTCACGAAGCCTAGGGAGGTCTCTCAATGTAAAGAAGGTGGCAGCAGGAACATGGGGACCATATGAAGGGGACCACACGGGCCTAGTGCAAAGCCTGCCGCTCTTGCTCAATGGCAGCTCATTGTCACATGGTAGCAATGTAGGCCCAGAGTGGCCAAATTCCCAGTTTTGCAAGAGAAGACAGAAATACAGATTTTTAGGGGGAGAAATATTTTGGAAGGCAATTTGGCAATCTATCAAATTATAAATTTTACATACTGTTAACATATCCTGCAGAAAAACTCTGTTGAGTACACAAACAGATAAGTAGCATTGAAGTTATTTATAGTAGTGACAGTGGGGGGGGAGTTTAAAGAGCCTCAATAAGGCCCTTATGTCCACAAAACATAAAAAGCATATAAACATGCCTATCAAAGCATTTTTAATTTTCTTTGTTCCCTTTTTCCTTTTCCTTCCTTTCTTATTTCTTTCCGTCCTTCTTTCTTTTCTTCCTTCCCTCCCTTCCATCAGTCTGTCACTTTTCTTGAGCAGAACCTAAGTCTTGCTCATTAAAACATATGTAATATAGACCAAAAGAATATATATATAGTCTGGGAGCCGACTCCTCTCTTCTGCTGACCTTGGAGTGGTACCATCTGGCCATGCCAACGCAAGGTTAGAAAGCTCCTGCTTTGGAAAAAGCGTGACAGCGCCTTTTATCTGATTCGCCAAGGCTGCCCCTGCCCTGGGCATATAAAGAACCAATTTGCGGGTGCAGAGCGCACTGTCCGGGAGGTGGAAACGCTCGTAGCTCTGGCTTCGGCGGTGCAAAGGCAATATGTGTAACAAAATATTTGTGCCCCCATAATATTCTGAAATTTTTAAAAAAGAAAAAGAACCAGTTTGCATTAGACACCTCCAAGAGGGAATAACTTGTACCCCAACACCTGCTCTCTGACAAAGTCTGCAAGACCTGTGGGAAAACAGGCGGGCTCCTTCCAAGGCACAGTGGTGGTAAAATTCTTGAAACAAAGTTACCCTGAAGTAACAAAGAAGTAACCTGGATAAGCCAGCTCTAGTACTGAGTGCCTTGAGAGGAAGGGAACTGCCGTTCTGGAATCGCCGTTGCAGGTCCAGGACTGGGCGAAGTGACTGTGTGGAAACTCAGAGTGCGTCACTAAGAGCCCTAGGTCTTGTGATCCCAGCCAAGCTTTTATTTCCCTGAGGAATTCCCTTCCCTCCCAAGCCTTGCCCCAGCAGCTGAGACAGTGGTCAAAGGTGGGTGCCTGGTTGGATCCTTTACGCTGTGGACCCTCCAAGATGACTGCTGCTTCAGAAAGGAAAATTCCTCAGCCAAGCATGGTGGCTCCACATCCAATCCCAGCACTCTGGGAGGCCAGGGAGGGAGGATCACTTGAGACCAGGAGTTTGAGACCAGCCTGAGCAACATAGCAGAGACTTCATCTCTACAAAAAAATTTACCCAGGCAGGTGTGGTGGTGCACACCTGTAGTCCCAGCTGCTCAGGAGGCCAAGGCGGGAGGATCCCTTAAGCCCAGGAGTTCGTGGCTGCTGTGAGCTGAGATGATGCCACTGCAGTCTGGCCTGGGCAACAGAGTGAGACCCTGTCTCAAAAAAAAATAAATAAATAAATAAATAAAGGAAAGAAATGCCCACAGGCTAGAACATTTGGAGACATTTTCAAGAAGCCACTGGGCATTTGAGCTGAGCCAAACACCCATCATTCTGAGAAAAATATTTTAGCTTTAAGTGTTTCGCAAAGTTTGACTAAAATAAGGGGAAACAACCATGATAAATATAATTCAATAAATATTTGCTGAGACAGTTATTGAGTCTGCTAAGTATAAAGCAGTATACTGAGCACAATAGGGTATATAATTTGGTAAAAAAGATAACCAAAAATTGGTTGCTAGCTTCAGGGTACTTACTGTCTAGAACTGGGCTGCCTGATACATAGCTACTAGCCCCATGTAGCTATTTAAATTTAAATTAACTGAAATTAAGTAAAATTTAGAATGCAGTTTCTCAGCATAGTAACCACACTTCATGAGCTCTATAGCCACATGAACATGGTCACAGAAAGTTCTGGTGGACGATACTGATCCAGAGCCGGGGCTTGGCTGTGGTTTCCAGCTTTGCAAACCATAGGGTCTCTGTTGCAACTGCTCAGCTCTGCTGTTGTAGCACAGAAGTAGCCACAAGTAAATCAGCAATGAGTAAACAAATTAGCATGGCTATATTCCAATAACATTTATTTACAGCCCAGCTGTGGTGGCTCATACAGGTCATCCCAGTGCTTTGGGAGGCCAAGGTGGGAGGATCACCTGAGCCCAGGAGTTGGAAATTACTGTGACTATCATCAGGACACTGCACCGTAGCCTGGGCCACAGAGCAAGGCCCTGTCCCAAAACAAGACAAAAAACTTCATTTACAAAAATAGGCAGCAGGCCTGATTGTCCTGTGGACCATGGTTTGCTGAGCCCCTGTCTAGAGAAAGAAACAACCATGATGCAAAGATGTAACACAGGAACAGAGAATTAGTAATGAACTCTCTGTGGCATCTGGACAGTCTTAATGGATGTGTTATCTACAACAATAAATGATTTTTTTTTAAGCCATTGACTTTTGGGTGATTTGTTATGCAGCAGTGGATAATGGATACAGTTAATCATGTTGAATTTTTAATACCTTATATAAACAACTTTCTGAATACCAAGATATAATATATTTACCATACTTTATATCTTCCAGTGCTCAAAATTCGCATCCTCTATGGAGCCTTTACCAACTTCTCCATGCAAATCGGTCAGTCTCTCTAACATTTAAAAATTTCTATTACTGCACACAGAATCCTAAGTATTTGTTATACACTGTAGTAAATATATGAGTAAGCCCTTTGAGAATAGAGTTTATGACTTTTTATCTTGGAATACCCAGCATCTAACACAAATGTAGGCATTCAATAAGTGTTTGTTAAATTAGTATCACCATGACTTGATATTACCATCAGCACCTTCAGAGCCTACACACTTAGCATTTTATAGAAGTTTTATGTTCTAGGTATTTTATGTTTGTTTAGCCATTGCTTACATCCTTGCAATAGCTCAATATTGTGTCTGTTCAGAGATTCACTGAAGCCATAAATTTCTACACATCGTGTTTTATTTATCTAAATTTTCAACTTATGCCCATTTTGTTCATAAATGTCCCAATCTCGAAACAGATCAGGTACTGTTTTTGTGTATATATACTTTTTCTTAAAAATATATGTATACTCATTTTACCAAGTGGCATGATTTACATTTTGGCATTAGCTGAAAGGCAGTTGTGTTTTCACCTAAAGCTGCTGTGAATATATTTTTTTAAGTGAATACAATTTACATACTAAATTTGCATTTTTATGACCAGGAGTTGTAATTGAACACCAGGGAATTGCACACACAGAAAATGAAATGTTATTTATTGTTTAATAATCCAATTGTATTTCGATAGGAATCCTGTTAACAAAGTATAAGCAATCATAGTATTAGATCATAAAATATTACCAGATTAAAGAATATTTTCATAAGAAACAGCACAAGTAAATGACTGTGTTCATCTTCCACAGTAGAGAAATCCATTCTGTTGTAAGAATTGCATAATGTTAAAAGTCTAGATAAATAACAACCAGATTTTTTTAAATTATTGAATAAATAAATAAATGACCTCTTTCCTAAAACTATGGTGTTTGTTAAAATGGATAAAGTTCATTATCTACTTGATAGAACTGTAACTATTTAATTTTATGTTAAAGAATAAACCAGAAAATAAAAGAGCAAAAAAAGAATTTAATTTGTATTGTAAAAGATACATTTTTAACATACAGTTAGTTATCATTCTAAAGTAGAGATAAAAAAGCAGCCATACATAATGACCTTCCAGCATCATATAGGAATACGAATTAGATGTCAAAAAACTGTCCTAGATTGTATTTATTTTCTATATGTTAAATTCAAATATTATTAATTTGTATCAAACGTGATTTCTCTTAAAACTTTCAAATTAATGAATATATGCATCAGAAAAAAAGCAGTCAAGAAGTAAACATTTAAGTATCCAATTGTCTAAAAATACTATCACTTTAAATTTTTCTATAATGCATAAATCATTGTTTTAGTTAATTTGTGCCTCCAATTACAGCAGCAACTGCAGATGTGTCCTTTTCCTGGAGCAAACTGGCACCCCTGGCACATGACATGCAGCTGCTGAGGTGGTAAACACTTTCACCCTGTGCTAATAATACGGAACACACAAGTTTACTTCCACCTTGAAGGACAGCAGAACACCCTTACCGTCCGGTTCCAGAGTGGTGACAACTCCCTGGTTCTGTGCCACAGTTGAGCTCGTGGAGACATTTACTGTCTTATCATCCCAAAGGAGCTCACGCTCGCTGGTCCCCTACACTGATGTCAGTGTAGTGGCAGCTGTGCGTGATGCCTCGATAAAATATCTGTGAGCCAGGGGTAGGATATAAATTCCACTGAAATACATGGATCTGCTACTTCCATGAAATTTCTCAAGAGCCAGTGAAATTGAGCACATCAGTGTAACCTCTCCAAAGGGAAGGAGAAGTTCTTACACTTTTTCTGTGCCTGCTACCAAGAGAGAGGCACAGAGCTTAGCAAACATCTTTGATTTTGGAAGCAATGTATGCCAAATTTAAGCATGCTGTTCATATCCATTTATCAGATTTACCAAAAGGCTGAATACTTTTAATGGGTCCCACAGTGAGTGAAAACTTAAAGAAAAGTGCCCTGCAATTACAATGAAGTTGTAATTGTACTCAAATGTCTATGACCAATTGTGATGCTTTTCACAAATTTTGGGGGGAAAAAAATCTAGTGTTGGCCACATATTTTAGCAAGAACAATCCTCTTTTGAGAAAAAGCTCTTGACTTGATCTGTCCCTGGCAGAGAATGAAAAGCCTGACTTTGAAAACCAAGTTACATGACACCACTGCTGTGACAAACCAGGGTCATTTGACTTCCTAGTCTCAGAGTTGGGCACACCCAGGGGCGTTCCATGATTCGAGTGGATTGGACTGACATATATGGGTCCAGACAAAGCGGACCCTAAAAATGCAAGTACATTCCATTAACAACTGATTTTCATTCCCAACTGGCCTAAGTCTTGCTCTGCCACCCGCCTGCAATCTCTATTTACGTCTCCTGGGGAGTTTCCTATTATTAATTGACCAGGAGGGGAAAAGTTCAAGCCTTATTTATAGTGATCACTATATAATTTACAGGCAGAAATTCACAGCTGAGGCTTTACAGCCCCAACCAGGGTTGACCCTTTAAAAAGCATGGGTGGGAGAGTAGTAAGACGAAACCTTGTAATGGTTTATCTTGTGGTTCACTTTGCCTGCAAGGAGAGAGAGCCTTAGGCGTGTATCTGTAATCACTTTTCCTCCCAGGGCTTCTCTGGGCCCTGTCCCAGCATTTGAGGTAGTGGTCAAAGCGGGGAACTTAGCTGGAGCTTCTGGGCTATGAACTAGAGGTTTGTAGGTGACATATACTTCCTATTATGGTGAATCTGGGCTCTGGGAACTTTTTGAAACTTTAGTACTTATGGAAGGAACGCTTCCTCTAGGTACACAAAAATGTACTACTAAATTGGAAGTCAAGCTTCTACACAGCAAAAGAAATAATCCAAAGAGTAAATAAACAACCTATAGAATGGGAGAAAATATTCAAAACTATGTATCTGACAAAGGACTAATATCCAGAATCTACAAGGGGCTCAAACAACTCTGCAAGGAAAAAAAAAAACATTAAAAACTGGGCAAATGACATGAACAGGCATTTTCAAGAGAAGATATACAAATGGCCAAGAAACATGAGAAAATGTTCAACGTTGCTAATCACCAGAGAAATGCAAATTAAAACCCCAATGAGATACCATCTTGCTCCAATCAGAATGGCCATTTAAAAAGTCAAAAAACAATAAATGCTGGTGCAGATGCGGTGAAAGGGAACACATACATACTGTTGGAGGGAATGCAAATTAGTATGACATTTATGGAAATCAATATGAAGATTTCTCAAAGAACTAAGAGCAGATCTACCATTCAATCCACCACCTGGCCTAACAAAGCTTAGAAAGGAGTCAAACTGATTCTAATAACTTCACAGCATTCTAGAACAAAATCCAACAATAAGGACATGCAGCAAAATATAACACCAGCTACATAAAACTGACAGTGTTTGGCATCCCCTCAAAAATTTCCAATAGGAAGAAGCAGGAAAGTATAATTCCCCAACCAGGAGAAAAAATAATCTATCAATAGAAACAGACCCCTAATGACAAAGATAATGAAATCATTAGAGAAGGTGTTTTAACCGGGCACAGTGGCTCATTCCCATAGTCTCAGCTACTTGCAGGCTGAGGTTGGAGGGTCACTTGAGCCCAGTTCAAGGCTGTAGTGAGCTATGGTTGTGCCACAGCACTCCAGCCTGGGGGACAGAGTGAGACGTCATCTCCGGAAAAAAAATAAAAAAGATGTTTTTTAAAAAAGGTATTATAAATATATTCCATATGTCCAAGAAGATAAAAAATTCTTAAGAAAAATCTGAATATTAAAAAGACTAAAACTGAAATTCTAGAGATTAAAAAAGTAAAATATCTGAAATGAAAAACATGCTGAATGGGATTAACAGCAGATTCAATGTAGCAGGAGGAAAGATTAGAGACTTGAAAACATAGCGATAACACATCTAAAATGACACACAGGTCAGGCGGAGTGGCTCACACCTGTAATCCCAGCACTTACAGAGACCAAGATGGGAGAATCACTTGAGGCCAGGAGTTCAAAACCCACTGGGGCAACATAGTGAGACTCCGTCTCTACAAAAAACTAAAAAATTAGCTGGGGGTGGTAGTGCATGCCTGTAGTCCCAGCTACTTGGGAGGCTGAGGGAGGAGGACTGTTTGAGCTCAGGAGTTTGAGGCTGCAGTGAACTGTGATCACACCACTGCACTCCAGCCTGGGTAATAGAGCAAGACCTTGTCTCTAAAAAAATAAATAAATAATAAAATGACACACAGAAAGATAAAAGATGAAAAAAGAATGAGTAGAGTATTAATGACCTGTGAGTCAGTATCAAGCAATCCAACAGAATGTAATTGAAGTCTAAGAAGGAAAGGTGAGGTAAATAGGAAAAAAAAGTAAATAAATAATGGCAGAAATATTTCAAAATTTCATGAAAAATCAAATCTACAGATCCCAGAGGTCCAATGAGCCCAAAGAGAAAAAACATTAAGAAAACCACAGCAGGTCGGGCGCAGTGGCTCACACCTGTAATCTTAGCACTTGGGAGGCCGAGGCAGGTGGATCCTTTGAGCTCAGGAGTTCAAGACCAGCCTGAGCAAGAGTGAGACCCCGTCTCTACTAAAAATAGAAAGAAATTATATGGACAGCTAAAAGTATATACATAGAAAAATTAGCCGGGCATGGTGGCGCATGCCTGTAGTCCCAGCTACTTGGGAGGCTGAGGCAGGAGGATCGCTTAAGCCTGGGAGTTTGAGGTTGCTGTGAGCTAGGCTGACGCCACTGTACTCACTCTAGCCTGGGCAACAGAGTGAGACTCTGCCTCAAAAAAAAAAAAAAAAAAAGGAAAGAAAAGAAAACCACAGCAATACATCATAGTTAAATTGCCAAAAGCTAGTAATAATGAAAAAATTCTAAAAATAGCCAGAGAAAAAAGTTACATTACATAGAGAGGACTTAGAATGACAAAACTACAGTGAAATACCACTACTCAGCCACTAGAATGGCAAAAAATTAAAACTATTTAAAAAATCACTTGTTTTCAATACCTGCTGCTAGTGGTGGTGTCACTATTATTCTGATACTTCCATGTGTGTGTTGTGGATAAGGCAAGTAAGCAAGTGCGTGATATTCTAATTATATCATCCTTCACGACCTTGAGAACTAGGACTCTCAGCAAAGGATACATAGAGGTAAAATAGAAGAGCTACAGATGTAAGATTGCTCTGACCCTGAATTGAAAGCATAAATGTGAACTCATATGTTATCTGAAAACAATATTCCCTACTCTGTTCACTGAAAAGGCCCAGAAATAGTGAGCACCCCAGTGGAACTAGGAACCGACTACAGGAGCCTTGGCTAATTCCAAGTCTAAGGTAGAAAATGTGCGAGATGAGGGTGGGACACCTTGTCACAGCAAATAGCAAATAAGCCATCAAAGGCCACAGGGGTCCTGTTAACAGAACTCAGCCTGTTAAGGACACTAGCCAAGTAGAGCATCAACAAGAATAACAGCTGTAATGGCTCGAAACACGACAAATATGTTTAAACTCATGCGTTTGTAGCAAGATAAAACAAACCAAAAACCTAATTAATCACTGTTGGATGATTCCAGGGAACAAATTCATTATTTGGAAAACTGGTAAATAAAGGGGTAGAATCAAACATTTATCTTGCTTTCTCTATGTGAACTATATAACACTGGGTTACTGAATGATAGATAAGTAGAATTTTTCCTTTGGAGAAACATTTCTGTTAATAAAGAAGGAATGCTACAATTAGAATATTACTTTGCAACTTCTAATAAATTGATGGATGTAGATATTCAGTATTAACAGCTACTAAGATCACAAAAAGAGAGACAAACATTTTGTGCCTCCTAATAGAATATAACATTATCTATAAAGTGTCTTGGCAAGAAAAAAACTAATCTAAATCTGATCAAGTCTCTAGATACAATCTCCAATTTATAAGACAGACAACCCAGTTTCTTCAACAAATGAATTTCAACAAATAAAGGGAAAAATATATCGAGGAAGAACCTATAGATTAAATGTTGTGAGGAAAAAAATAATGTCATTTAAGAGACAATTTGAAATTTTATCATTAACTATGTATTTATTGATATTAAGAAAATATCCCTCTTTTGTAGAAATACTAATAGTATTGTGGTTATGTTTTACAAGAGTCCATATCTTTTGGACATAGTACTAAAATATTTATGGTGTTTGGCATTTGCTGCGAAATGGGCTGTAGATGAAACGAGAGTTGCTGTGAGTAGATGGGTGATGGATACATGAGAGTTTGTTACACTTTTTCTGTATACATTTGTATTCATTGCACATTTCAACAATACAATTTTTTTATTTCAAAATATTATGGGGCAACAAATGTTTTTGGTTACATGGATCAATTTCGTTATGCCTGAGTCAGGGTTGTAAGTGTGCCCATCACCCAAATAGTGTTCATTATACGCGTTAGGTAGTTTTCGCCTGTCCTATCCTCTCCTCCCCTCGCCCCCCCCGCCCTCCGCCCTCCGCCCCTGCTTGATTTCCACTGAGTTTTACTTTCCTCCGTGCACATGTGTGCTCATTGGCTAGTTCCAGTTTAATAGCCAGTACATGTTTTTCCATTCTTTAGATACTTCACTTAGGATAATGGTCTCTAGTTCCATCCAAATTGTTGCAGGAGGCCTTAATTCATCCTTCTTCATGGCTGTACAATAAAAATTTTAAGATGATAAAAAAGAACAAAATAGAACTGTAAGAAAAGAAAAGTAATGGGTGGGAGACAATAGCAATCCTAAAATGGCATTCACAAAGGGTTCAAATCCTTCAGAAATAAAGATATAATTTGTTCAACTACCTAGTTCACATAGTCCATTAAAAACAGTAAAGATATACCATTTTAGGAAGATAAATTTTAAATAGTTTATGCAAATGTTTTAATAATATTGTTACTACTACATGAAAAAATCTTGGTTTTATTTGCCCCTTTATTACTAATTTCAACTAATTAATATATTCTATTCTTTTTTGCCCTTGTCCACATAAGATCAGAGTCAAAATGTTCGGGTTTTCTTTCAGAGCACGTGCCATTATTGCTTACCATAAGAACTGCTGCTGCCGCCCTTCCTATTTTTCAAAAAAGAAAAAAAGAAAAACAAAGAAAAGGAAAGCATTTTGGTTTTGCGTTCTTCCTGAACAGCATGGTCTTACGAAGTTCCACTTCACTGGAATGCCAGAACTCTATGGGAGTAGAGGGGGAAACCTGCATTCTACTAAAAAATAATTTTTGCAATATATTCCTAGTGTTTAAGGTGAAAAAGGAAACAAATGAACTGCTTCTTTATATCACTTTACATCTTGTTAAACATTTTGACTTGTAATATGTTCCCATTTTCACAAGAATACTTTGTGGGGTTTTGCTGAGGGGCAGTAGGGGATGAAAAAGGATAAGGAAGAAAATTGGGGAGGGGGAAAGAAATAAGAAAAAGGAATAAAAAATAAGAACAGGCAGGGAGAGTGGGAGTATTTTTCTCAAGAAATTTGTATTGTGCTGGAAGTAGGTACATTTTGTAATTAAGTTCTTCCTTAATTAAAATTCTTTTTTTTTTGTTTCTTTCATTCCAATAAAAATTTCATCTATTGCCTGTAAAACAACGCAATAACGTATGTAGAAAACACTGATTCCCTCCTGGACCCAGCACTAAAGTAACCGAGGTCGTTGACCTGGTGACCAGCCTCACCTCCACCATTATACATAAAAACAAAGGGGATTGGAAGTTGTTTTGTTAGTTTGTTTGTTTGCTGTTTCAAGCATTAGGTAACACTATAAATATTATGCTGGAACTTGCTTAACCCAAATAACAACACATCATGGGCCTCTCAGGTCAACAGGTAGAAATCTAAATCCTTCTTTTAAACTTAGTGTTCCCTTAGTGTTCCACACGAAGCGTTTACTGCGTTTACCTATTGCCCTATGGACAGACAATGAGATTGTTTACGTTTTTTTACTGCCACGGTCAATGTCACAATAAGGTTTCTAAATATGGCCTTAAATAAGGATGTTTATATGTCCATGAGAAAGCTGTTTTGAAATGGAGTTTGGTAGGTCAAAGAGAAAATGTATTTTAGATTATAATAGACATGGCCAGCTTTCTTTCCCAAATGTTTGCAATTTATATTCCTGCTAATATACTATGGTGTCCATTTTCCCATTTATGTCTTACCAACAATGAATGCCATGGCCCTTTTTAAATTTTGCCATCATATTGGGAAGATTGGAAATTATCAAAAGACCTATTGTTCAGTGTTTTTCTCAAACTGAATTCACAGCCTATGTGTCTAGGTGTCTGGCGTGTATAGCTAGTTGCTTCATGAGGTCAGAATGTAGACTGGACTTCAGCGGTGGGTTTCTCTGCCCGACTCTGAGGTCCCCGATCGCCTACAGGAGATTGTATCATTGGAAATGTACCACCAGGAACAAAGCATGTTATATAGGTTCATACCACCATTGTCATATATGAAAGATACCTTGGTATTCACTGGAAACAAAATAATAGACGCACAAATCTGAGGGGCTGAAGAAGCTATCCAATGCTTAAATCTTATCTGTGAAATCCCTACCAATTTATTATTCCTCCTCTGCTTAAATTCCTCTAATGATGGAGAGGGTACAAAAGCAGACAGCGTATTCCATAATAATAAAGCTAACTTTTATTGAACGTTTATTCGGTACCAGACACAATTGTAAGTGCCCGGCAGGAAGTATCTCATTTAATCCTTACAAAAACCCAATGGGGGAGGCTTCACTATTATACCTATTTCACAGAATAAACCAAGGCACAGATCACACAGCTGGCAAGTGGTTGTAGCAGATCTGAAGTCCACGGGAGCCACACTCAACCTGTACACCTTACTGCCTCCCAGAGGCAGGTTTATAAAACTGTGAACGCCAACCCCTTCTCTTTACACAAAGCTTAGCATTTTTTCCTATACTTCTGTTTCATTGCTCTTACTTCTTTCTACTCTGCTGATTTTCATGAATTCTTCCAAAGTCTTTTACATATGAAAATACTACAACTTTCTGAAAATAGCTATGAGGTTCTCTTTTCGTCTTTAGTTCTAGAAACAAGAGTGTATTTAATGGAAACCTGAGAAAGATCAGAGCATAGAACCCACCCAACAGCAAGAGTGAGCAAAGGTAAGGGAACATATTTCTTACTTATTATAGACCCCAATTCAAGCCAACTATGAGTCTTTATAGGAAATAAGGCTAAAAATTTCAAAAGGAGGGACCGACTCCCCAGCCGTAAGACATAAAACATTAATGGGAAAGATTAACATAGTATCATGATATTTTCAAAGTCCCAGTCAAATCCGTCTGGTCAGTGAAATGCATACTCCTAAAAAGACTCCCAAAGAATACCTCAAATACCTAAGGATTAAGTCCTTTAGGAGTACAATGACAAATGAGAACATGGCACTTAAAAGAGACAAGTTTAATAATGTTCTAGTTATAGGAATTCAAAGATAATAGAGAGTCCAATAAAAAAATTAAAACAACGAAATTTCGACATTTATCACAAGAGAATGGATTCAGTTGAAATTCAAATAGACAACAAACAAAATCAGATGACGTACTGGAAGTAAAATGTGCCTGTGATGAGAATCTAGTGTGTTGGTCAGAGGTTCGGCAAGAATACACTAATGTAAGGTCTCTCTCTCTCTCTCTCAACATACGCCTCTTGCTGTTAAAATACCTAAGGTTTACATTGTATTTTCCATTTGTAATCTTTTGAGACACAGAATTATTTTTTCTTACCTTTTTCTCTATCCTTTTCACTTTCAGAAAAGGGAACGAAATGATCATTTCTCTTAAAATCCAGGCCACATTACAGCTCTTTTGCTAAATTAATTTGCACATGTGAGGTCAAGAGCTCATGCAGCTTTATTCCTGAGACTCCCTTACATTTTCTCACTGCCCACTTCTCAGTGCATTCATCATCACTTCTTTAAATTCAATACACCAGGCTAACCACGTATCGCTGTCTCACACTGAAATCATTCAGAATCAAACACTAAGCACTCCTCCCAAACACGAAAATAGAAGCTAGTGAAAAATAGCTATATTAATTATGGATTTTTTGTGTATTCCATTTATTTGCAATTTGTGAAGAGTTTTATATAATGTTTATAAAAATTTGGTTCTACATTTCTTTAAGTAGTGGACTATTAAGATAAGTGTTAAATCTATCTGAATATCCCTGTTATTGGTTTACTTTTAATTTGATTATTAATTGAATCAATTGAAGACAATTATCACTTTGGGGATTTTTTTTTAGTATTTAGTTTTCTAAATTCCAGTGAGGTGGATGGGCTTTTTAAAAATATGAGCTTTATTTTAATGAAAAGTAATATACATATTTTTAACTTCTGAACCATTATAATACAGATAAAATATTAATATCACCATAGATGTGCCTATTTATTTTCCGAATCCTTAAGGAATTTTCTGTAGAACATATATAGAGAATTAGCTAGCTTGAGACAAACATTTTAAATATACCTGTAGAATAACTTTTCCCCCCTCTTTGTATCAGAGAATTTTAGAGTTAAAAATACCCTTAAAATACTCAAAAGTTGTACTACGCTTATTGATTATTGGACATCCTTTTTGTGAGTGTTTGGTCAAGTGTTTTACCTATTTTTCTGTTGGCTGTCTGCATTTTACTTAATGCTTTATAAAAAGTTTTTTGATGTATACTTTGGAAAACTTCCAATATCTACTAAAGCTGAACCTATGCATACTGTATAACCCAGCAATTGTACTTATAGTTTTATACTCAACAGAAATATGTGTATATGTGTGTGTGTGTGTGTGTGTCACCAAAAGACATGAACAAGAATGTCCATAGCAGCACTATGCATAATAGTCAAAACTGGAAATTAAAGCCCATGAGAGAATTTATGCAGGAATAATCAATTGCTATTGAAAATGGAGAGACAGCAGCTAGAAAGGGACATGAGGGAGTTAGGGAGGTGTTGGCAATGTTCTGTTTCTTGATCTGGGCATTGGTTACACAGGTGTGTTCAGTTTGTGAAAATCTGTCGATCTAGCCAGGCACTGGGGCTCACGCTTGTAATCCTAGCACTTCAGGAAGCTCAAGTATCCGTGGACACTTGGGTTGCTATCCTAATAGATGTGAAGTAGTATTTCTTTATGGTTTTAATTTGTATTTACCTACTAATTAGTGATGTTGAGACCTTTTCATGTGCTTTTTGGCCATTTATATAGCTACCTTGGAGATACATCTGTTCAAGTTCTTTGCACATTTTTTGGATTCAGTAGTTTGGTATTTTTGTTATTGAGTTTTAGAAGTCCTCTATATATTCTGAATATTAATCCTTTATGACATATAGGATTTGCAATTATTTTTTCTCATTTTGTGGGTTGTCTTTTTACTCTGCTGATAGTGTCTTTTGATGCATACAATTTTTTAATTTTCATCAAGTTCAGTTTGTCTCTTTTGTTGTTGTTGTCTGTGCCTGTGGTGTCATATCTAAAAAAATTATTGCCAAACCTAACGTTGTGAAGCTTTTGCCCTATGTTTTCTTCTAAGAGTTTATGGTTTTAGGTCTTGAATTAGCTCCTAGATCCATTTTTAATTAAATTTTCTATATGATGTTAGATAAGGATTGAACTTCATTCTTTTGCACATAGATAGATCCAGTTTTCCCAGCACCATTATTGAAAACACTGTCTTTTCCCTATTGAATAGTCTTGCCACCTTCATTTAAAATCATTTGACCATATATGCAAGGGTTTATTTCTGGACTCTCTATTCTATTCCATACTGTCTTTATGCCAGTATCTAGACAATAATTAATATTATCAGACTGATTTTCTTTTACAATCTGTTGGCATAAAATAATATCTAATTGTAGTATTAATTTGAATTGTCCCAAAAAATGTAGTTTGAGCATCTATTCATACTTTTATTAGGCATTTATGTTTTCTTTTCTTGAAATAACTGTTCATGTCTTTTGACATTTTTTATTGGTTTGTGTTGTTCTTATTGTTTTTACAAATTTATTATATTTTCTGGACAATAATCTTGTCAGTTACATATGTCACAAGTATTGTCTCCCAGTTTGTGACTTGACTTTTTACTTTTAATGGTATGTTTTGAAGAATAGGAGTTAAGTTTTAATGTAGTCAAATTTATTCATCATTTTCTTTGTGTTGTGCTTTTTACATCTTGTTTAAGAAAATTTTCCTTAACTCAAAAGTAATCTCATATATCATCTTAGAAAAGTTAAAATTTTGCTTTTCACTTTGAAGTATTTTATTTTATTCATCAGAAACTGGTTTTTGGCTGGGTGCAGTAGCTTACATCTGTAATTCCAGCACTTTGGGAGGCTGAGGCAGGAGGATTGTTTGAGGACAGGAGTTCAACACCTGGGCAACATAGCAAGACCCCATCTCTACAAAAAATACAAAAATTAGCGTGGTGTGGTGTGGTGTCGTGGCACAGGCCTGTAGTCCCAGCTACTCCGGAGGCTGAGGCAGGAGGTTCACTTCAGCCCAGGAGTCTGAGGTTGCAGTGAGCTATGATGACACCATTGCACTTCAGCCTGGGCAACAGAAAGATTGTCTAAAAAAAAAGAAAGAAAAAAAAAAGAAAGAAATTGGTTTTTACATATAGTGTGAGATATAAGTCCTATTTTATTTTTCCTATATATTTATCTAAATGGGCTAGCACTATTGATTGAATAGTCTACACATTTCCTACTCATCTTCAATGCCACCTCTGTATTGTATCAAGTTTCCATAAATGTGTGGGTCTGATTATGAAGTATGTGTAATGTTCCAGTGACGATTTGTCCATCACTTCTCCAACTCCGTGCTGTCTTAACTGCATTCCTTTTACAATCTGTCTGGATAGCTAGGAGGGCAGTCCCACCCCATTTCTTGTTCTTCTTTTCAAAATTTTCTGTAGTAGTCTGTCCGTTTCTCTTTCACAGAAAGTGGTTCCACTTAAAATGATTCCATTTTAAGATCAGCTTTTCATGTTCAATGAAAACCCCTGTTTTTATGATAGGAAATGCATTGAATATAGGGATGGGTGTAAGACCATTGATATTGCCATCATACTGAGTTTCTACCCATGACACTCTTCAATAGTTTGTCGTCTTTTATGTCTTCCTATAAAGTTTTAAAAGTTTCTCCAGAATGTTCTTGCACATTTTTTGTTCTGATTTGTTCCTGGATACTTTATATTTTTGATGCATTGTAAATCCATCTTCTAAAAATTATACCTTGTAATTATTTGTAACTTACATATAGAAATGATAAGGTTGGTTTTTCATTAATTTTGAACTTGAATAATCCTGTACATTCTCTTATTAGATCTAATAATGTAACTGAACTTTTTTGTGTCTTTTTATGACAACTTTATAATATTTTAATTCTATCTTTCCAAAGTTTATACTTTTTATTTAAATGCTGGTAAGGGATTTTAGTACATTATTGAATAAAAGCAGTGATAGCAGATATCCTTTTTCTTATTTCATTTTTTAAGGGAAAGTCTTCTGAAGTTTCACCAGTTAGGATGATGTTTGCTGTTGTCATTAACAGCTACATTTTTAGTAAGTTTTTTTCTAATCCTAAGTGCATACTTGTTTAGAAATATTACAGTTTTGAGAAAAGAATTTTTATCTGAGAAATGCAAGTCCTTTTAAATTATGAGGCCCAGAGAGACATTAAAATGAGACAGCAATTGTACCCTACTCCCCTCTCTGAGCTATCTATTCATCCTTTGAAACTGCTTGCTGTTGCCACAAGTAGCTATAAATTAACCTTCTAATGCCACCTGGACACTAGAACCCACACCCTATAGCTTACCAGTGTATAACCAAACACTAATCAATGTTATTTCTGTAAACCAATATGAATTCCTGACAAACAGCCTTGTATCTGCCCACTCCCTGTCCCCCTTTTTTGCCTTTAAAATCTTGCTTGTAACAAAGGCCAAACGGAACTCATATCCAGGGCTACTTGGGTCTGAGTCTTCTGGGCAGCTGTCCTTCCTTTGGGTCAAGGAAACTGTTTAAATTATATCTTACACCCCTGCCTCGCCCTTCTAGGTGGACATTTCCCTGGTGAACTAAACCTTTTATCATTATGTTGTGTTCCCTTCCATTCTAATGATGTTTTTGCCTTAAAGTTTGTTTTAGGCCAGGTGTGGTGGGTACTCCTGTAATCCCAGCATTTTGGGAAGGCGAGGTGGGAGACTTGCGTGAGGCCAGGAGTTCAAGACCAGCCCGGGCAACATAACAAGACCCCTCATAACAAAAACTCAGAAATAAGATTTCATTTTGTTTGATATTAATGTAACTATAGCAGCTTGTTAGAATTTGCCTGGTATATATTTTTCATCTTTTCTCTTTCAACCTTTCTGCATTCATATTTTCACTTTTTTTCTGTCTTTTTTTTTTTTTTTTTTTTTGAGACAGAGTCTTGCTCTGCTGCCCAAGCTAGAGTGCCCTGGTGTCAACCTAGCTCACAGCAACCTCAGACTCCTGGGCTCAAGCAATCCTTCTGCCTCAGCTTCCCGAGTAGCTGGGACTACAGGCATGCACCACCATGCCCAGCTAATTTTTTGTATATATTTTAGTTGTCCAGTTAATTTCTTTCTATTTTTAGTAGAGACGGGGTCTCACTCTTGCTCAGGCTGGTCTCAAACTCCTGACCTCGAGCGATCCTCCCACCTCGGCCTCCCAGAGTGCTAGGATTACAGGCATGAGCCACCATGCCCATCCTACATTCATATTTTAGTTGTGTTTCTTTTAACTACTATGTAGATTTGAAAACCCACTCTAATAATTTTTCTGTTTTAGCTGAGAGGTTAGTTCATTTTATTTATGATTACTGATATATTTGAGTCTATTTCTATAATTTTATTCTTATTCATTTTTTCTCTTTTACTATGATATTTTGGATTGATTGATATTTTTCCTATGGCATTTTTTTTCTGTTTTTAAAATTATATGCTCTAATTCTATACTGTTTGTGGTTAACTTTTAATTTTAGTAAGCAAATTTAACTAAACCTAAGGTTATCCAATAGCTTTTTTGTCCTTCCAAACAATACAAGAATTTTGATCTCTTTAATTCTGCTTATCCCTCTTTAGGCTTACAGCTCACTGTTGACTATAATTTTAACTTTATTTAATGGTGTTTTTAAATCCTATTAATTAGACATTAGTATCATAATTTCAAATAATCACTCTTTGTTTAGCTTAACTCACAAATTTATAATTATCATTGCTTATCTTCCTTTTTCACATCTCAGTCCTTTCTGCAGTACATTATTAAGAAGTTCCTTTAGTGAGTATCAGTTGATGGTAAATATTTTTAGTTTTTGCCTGAAAAATATTTGTCCACCCTTATTCTTCAAAAGTAGCTTATCTTGATATCCAATTCCAGGTTAACAGATTTTATCATAGCATTTTGAAAAATTATGCTATTATTGCCATCTGGTTTCTATTGTTGCTGCTTGCAAGTCTGCTATTAGTCTAATTTTAATTCCTGAGTGGCTAATTTGCCTTTTCTCTCTGGCTTTTTAAAAAGATCTTCTCTTAATTTTAATGTTCTGCACATTCACCATGTTGTTCATTAGTGCTTATTTCTCTGTATATATCCTGTTTGGAATTCATTGTACTTTCTGAATCTGAGAATTTATATGTTCTGTCAGTTACAGAAAAAAATTCTTACTGCTCTTTCCCGTTCTATTATCTCCTTCTGGAACTTCAATTAGACAAAGGATAGACCTTCTAGTTCTGTCTTCCATCTATCTTAAATATCTCTTTACCCCTATTTCAAATCTCCCATCTCTTTTTCCTTCTATGCTTCATTCTGGATAATTTCTTTATATGTGTGTATATTTTTCTAATTTTCTATTAATTCCATTTTTATTTTATTTTATTTTTTAAAGTGTCATCACCATCTTTCAGATAGAAAATATTCTTTTACATCATCTGGATTCTTTATTAATTCTAATTAACTAATGCTTAATTCAGTTGTACTTAATCTGCTCTTTAACTCATTCATTCGGTTTTTAATGTTAGCTATTCTGTTTTTCATTTGTGAATTTCCATTTGATTTTTGCGTAAATCTATCTGGCTTTTTAAATCTTTTATCTTGTTTCTGTCTCATGTTTTCAATTCTAACTTTTGTATCTTTAAAAATTTAAAGTGTTATTTTATATTCCCTATCCATTGTTAAATTAAGCTTGACCGAAAGCTGCCTTCTTACACATTTTAAGTTCCACCTTAAGGTTTCTTCCCACATAATAAACTATAACCCAACTTGATGCGCAAACAGACCATAACCTACCCTTGTAGCAAGTAGCCAAGTCTCAGCCAATCACAGCAGCTGAACGTCCCTCAGTCACAGGCAGCCGACTGCTCAAGCCAGGTTCACGTGCGGCAAAGGCCCAGCTGTAACCGATCTGGCTGTTTCTGTGCCTCACTGTCCGTACATGACATCCAACCCTGTGGCAGCCCTGGAGTTGCTCTGAACCTCTTCCGGTTCTGGGGGCTAATTTTTTCTATATATGTTTTTAGTTGTCCATATAATTTCTTTCTATTTTTAGTAGAGACGGGGGCGGGTCTCGCTCTTGCTCAGGCTGATCTCGAACTCCTGATCTTGCCTCGAGCGATCCTCCCACCTCGGCCTCCCAGAGAGCCAGGATTACAGGCATGAGCCACCACGCCCAGCCCAGCAGGGCTTTTTCTATAGGAATCTTATGGGGCCAGGATTGAAAGTTGACTTATTTACAAATTCTCAGTCTGGCACCAGGAACCAGGCCGCACAGCGGGAGGGCAGCAGCGGGGGTTGGGGGAGGAGCAAAGCCACACCTGCTGCACCTGCAGCCGCTCCCCATCGCCCCATCGCCCCCCGCCCCCCCCCCAACACCAACCGAACCCCACCGGCACCGCCCACCCTCTCTCCCTGGTCGGATCAGCAGTATAACTTCCCTGTTTTCCCCTAGTCCCTGGCAACCGCTGCCCTACTCTCTGCTTTTATGAGTTTGACTATTTTAGATTTCTCACAGAAGTGGTATCATGTAGTACTTGCCCATCTGTGGCTCGCTTATTTTACTTAGCATAAGGGACTCTAGGTACATCCATGTTGTCCATATTGCAGGATTTCCTTCTTTCTTATGCTGAATGATATTCCATTGCATGTCTATGCCACATTTTCTTTGTCCATACATCTGCTGATGAACATTTTGGTTGCTTCCATGTCTTGGCTATTGTGAATAATGCTGCAATCAATATAGGAGTACAGATGCCTCTTCAAGATCTTGACATCAATTCTTTTGGATAAATACCCAGAAGTGGGGTTGTTGGATCATATGGTAGTTCTATTATTAATTTTTTGAAGAACCTCCACATTGTTTCCCATAGTGGCTGCATCGGTTCACATTCCCACCAACAGTGTGCCTCACAGGTTCCCTTTTCTCTGCATCCTTGCCAATGCTTGCTGTTTTTATTTTATTACTTTTTTGATGATAGCTATCCTAAAAGGTGCAAGGTAATATCTCATTATAGTTTTTTATTTGCATTTCCCTGATGATTAGTGATGTTGTACACTTTAAGGATTATTTACAAAATAGAATCCTATACATAAGGAAAACGAATGTGCTAGAGCTACATAAATTAACACAGATGCATCTCACAAAGTTAATTGAAAAATCAAGTTTTAGAAGGTTAGATAGTAGAATGAAACCCTTTATGTAAAATTTAACAACATGAAAAACAATACCATATACCGTTGAGGGGTACATACACACATAGCGAAAGGTATGCATGATGTCTTAGTCTGTCTCTACTGCTTCAACAAAATACATGAGACAGGGTATTTATAAAGAACGGAAATTCATTTCTCACAGTTCTGGAGGCTGGTAAGTCCAAAGTCAAGGTAGATCTGGTGTCTGATAAGAGCTGCTCTTTGCCTCCAAGACGGCGACTTCTTGCTGCATCCTCACATGGCAGAAGAGACAAAGGCCCAGCCAGTTCTCCCCGGCCTTTCTATAAAGACATTAGTCCTACTCACAAGGGTGGAGCCCGCATGACCTAATCACCCCCCAGGACTCTGCCTTCTATTGCCATCACTTTTGTTGATTAGGTTTCAACATACAAATTTTGGGGTAGCACGTACAATCAAGCCATGGTACACAGGAACGATACATTTAGAACAATCTAAGGTGGGAACTGGGAGGAAGAGAAACTTGCTTGGGGTGGTGTGCACAAGGAGTTACAACTGTGTTTTTAACGTTTCTTAAACTAGGTGGTAGTAATACGGGTATGATATTATCTTTATATTTTTATGTGTTTGACATAGCCGTAATAAAATTTAAGAGGCATAAGAAAAGTCATCCTTCTTCTTTCACTGGATGTTGCCATGTCTGGGTATGACACCTGAAACCATAGCAACCAGGCTGTCATCCTGAGGTGAGTGATGAGTATTAACCAGGGACTCACTGAGGATGCCAGAGCTGGAAGACAAAGGACTTAGGTCCTCGCTGCTGTCACGAAGCTGCTGAACTGACCCACCCTGCAGCACCTGTCTCTGGGCTTCTTGTTCTGTGAAGTGATAAATGTTCTCATTTTAAGCAGAGTTGGTATTTGCTGCCACTGGTAGTCCAAAGCATCCTAACCAATACCATCCACAGAAGCTCTCTTCTTCAAATTTTCCCCTTGCCTAAAACAAGGTTTCCATTCATAGCACGTATCAAAATCATAAACATTTTTAAATACTCAATTCACATTCTACTTCTGTCATACACCTTTTCCTCGCCAAGAAGTTTACAAAGATGTCTCCCTATTCTGAATACCTTTATCATTTACTGTCTATAACCATTTAGGCCTATTTAGTGACGAGGTAATTTAGATTCCTACAATCAAGCTGCTTTGGAAACATGATCTCTGGAATCTTAAACTGCAATTTTGGCTCACTGTAAAAAACTTTTAATTAATGGAAAAATCTGTTTAGTTATGTATGTATCTAACAAGCTTTTGTCATTTACCAATAAAAATTTGTAATCATTCCACCAACCTAAGCCTCATGCCATTACGGATGATGGTCAAATAGGCAACTGAACTATGAAGCAGCTGGGTGCTAACCTAACCTAAGGACTAAAAGCACAAAAGTGATTTCTCAGGCCAGTAATAACAACGGCTAATATCGTTGAGCTCTCGCTATGCGCCAGGCACCATGCTCAATGTTTTATATTCACTGTCTAATTTTGCCTTAACGGTAATTCAGCTCCAGGATATTATTCACATCCCACAGAGGGGGAAACAGGCTTAGTTTAAATAATTTCAGTGTCACAGAACTAGAAAGTGGATATGTTAAGATTCAATTCCAGGTCTTCACGCCTCCAAAGACCATGCTGTTTCCACATGTCACACCACCACTCAAGAACTCCTTCACTGAATTACGGGTCAGTCACTGTTCTAACAGTGGAATAAATGGCAGGAAGTACATACATGTCCCTGCCATGATAGAACTTGGACTGGCAGATGAATCACACAATTATGTTCCAAAGGTACCACTGACCATTTCAGAAATCACAGTGTGGGAACAGCGCTTATATTTTGCAGTGCTCAGTCAGCCATGAAACTTTGATTTTTCTACTATTGGTCAGACAATGTGATGCAAATAGGTTCAGCTTCCAACAGTGTTGTCCGAAGTTCCCCATCAAGAAATATCACCAGACAGAACGATCTACACTGAGGACATCCTTACAGAATCACACAAAAAGACAACTCGCACTGCCATGGTACAACTTAACTGCACGTAGAATCGCATTCCACGGGATTTCAAAGACGCATCAGTTTTACACCTGTAGAAAACGTGAAGGAGCCGTGCGTGCTGTGTGGATTGCTGAGGCGTAGCGCTGCAGCCCACCACTGGGAAGATATTAACATGGATCACATTCAGTAGACCACCCAGACACGTCAATGTCACGGATATCTGGCCTGAAACCCAGTGTGCCTTTCACTCCAGTCACGGAACAGTGGACATGCTCTTCTCCCTCAGGCAGCAACAAGAGTGCGGAGAGCAACGCTCTGATTTTTATGTTGTATTTATGGCCTGAACCACGATCTCTGTTACAAATGTGTTGGTGTGTGGGAAATCCTACAAAACAGTGGCTGCCCACATAACTTTAAAAACACAATACTGATCCATTTATTTTAATAATGTAAAAATTCTTGCTTTTTAAAAAAATCAACGTTCCTTCTCGAGATTTCACTGTTATATTGCATATACATAAGAGTAGGCTTCGTTTCTAATACTTGCATAACAAAAGGGCTAGAAGTAATTAGTCTGGATATTTTATGTGACAGTGATTGTGTGCATGTAGTTTATAATTGAAATGATTGTTCAGGGTTAACAAGGCTGCACTTCACTGTCAACATATACTTACTTCATTTGGAATTCAGCTCATACGCTGCGCTTACCATTAATTCAATGACTGTTTCGGGGCAACTTACTAAATAGATTGCCAAGTAAAATCACAGTGACTTCATTATTTTACTATATTGTGTTTCAGAACAATAGCCAGAGAACAACTGATGTGTTGGTAAAACCCAATACTGATTCGTGACCTAAAATATTAGAGGAAAATGCAGCTATATCATTTCTTTGCTATGCCACTCAGATGTGAGTTTTTGCTGCCGTTATTCATTCAATCCATTCATTTAAGCAAGTATTTTATTTTTAGCATTTCCTATGTACTTGTGTCACTGGACATACCAAGATTCTCAAGGCAATCTTTACCCTTAAAGACGTCACAGTCTGGCGGTAAAGAAAAACTCATAAAATTATGCAACAGGAAAGTGCAGAGGGAAGGTCATGATTTCGATATTACGACAGCACTGAAGCAGGGTGCCCAGCCCAGCCTGCAGACACTGGGGAAACTAGGAGACAGGAGCAAGGTGAGCAGCTGGAGAAAGCTTACTAGAGGAGGTGAGGCTTTAAGGACAGGTATAATAACCTTGCCACTCCAAGGAAATGAGCATGAAGATTGAGGTGGAGAAGAAGAACAGGATTTTTTGTCAGAATAAATAGCATGTGCAAAATATGAATGATAAATCTTTAGCACTTAGCAGAGGGCCCTGATGCATAACGAGCCTTCATTATGTATTATTTACATTAGGGAACTATGCTGTTCTAGCTGTAGTTGAGGGGGTCAGGGGGAGAAATGATAATGAACTGAACTAGAACAATGATAGAAGCAAAGCAGAGGACCAATTTGAAACATTTTTGACAAAATTTGAGACCACTTCAGTAAAACTGGTAGGACCTGGTGATGGTCTGGATGAGGAGACCCAGAAAGAGTTTAAGGTCACTTAAGATCTCTAAATTAGACGATGGTGGGGCACCCATGCCTTTAAAATATAAGATAAACATGGAAATGAAATTTCAAAGGTAATGATGATTAAGTCCATTTGGGACATGATGAGCTGGGAATATATTTGTATTTTTTTTTTTTTTTGAGACAGAGTCTCGCTCTGTTGCCCGGGCTAGAGTGAGTGCCATGGCGTCAGCCTAGCTCACAGCAACCTCAAACTCCTGGGCTCAAACGATCCTCCTGCCTCAGCCTCCCGAGTAGCTGGGACTATAGGCATGCACCACCATGCCCAGCTAATTTTTTGTTTCTGATTTTAGTTGCCCAGCTAATTTTTTCTATTTTTAGTAGAGACGGGGTCTCACTCTTGCTCAGGCCGGTCTCAAACTCCTGAGCTCAAGCAATCCTCTCGCCTCAGCCTCCCAGAGTGCTAGGATTACAGGCGTGAGCCACCGCACCTGGCCAAGTTGAGAGTATCTTTAAATGTGTCCAGCAGCAGATGGCTAGACAGGCATGTTGCTCTCACAAACTTTGACCCTGATGAAGGGATATGGGAGTCATTAGTATATTGTAATAGATTAAAAACATAAGCATGGATAAAATCACTTAGGGCAGCATTACACAGTGAGAGGAGCAGTGGGCTGAGACCTGCTGAAGCACTCTGAGGAAAGAACATTTAAGGAAGAAGAGGAGGCAGCAGTGCCCTTTAAAAAGTCACAAAAAGAATGATCATAAAGATAAAAAGCAAATTTTAAGAATCTGGGGTCTAAGAAGTCAAGAGAATAGCTCTGATGGGCAGATGACTGACCCCTTTAAAGGCACATGGGGTTTCAGGTGGGTGCTGTATAAGTGCACTGGATTCAGCAATCAAGCCATCCCTGAAGCTTTAAGTTGGCACTGGAAACAGAATTTGACTGTGAGAGTGGATGAAAAGATGACATGGCTGGCCTTCATGTTACATAGCCCATCTACACTCGTCCAGGATAACAAAAACAAAGTGGAAAGATACGAGCCGACTGTGAAGTCAGCAGAGATTTGCTGGGCTTGCAAATAGAAATGGTTATAATTCCCAAAAGAATTTTGTAAGACCAGCTCTGTGAAACTAAGTGTGCTATTGGATGTCCGATTAAATGAAACAAAGATTCCCTACAGGCAACCTCAGGGGCATGTAACATTTGCTCTCAATCACAAGAATTGATAGTGAAAATGCACTCCACACGGAGCATGACATGTCATAACACACCATTCAGCTATTTGAAAAACATCAAATACATAAATCAGCATCCAAAAGGAACTCTGCAAAACAGGCAGTGTATGGACAAGTCTGTGGGTAGCTCTGTGGCTCCAGCACTAATTTGTTCACTAACAGCTCAAAACATTTGTAATTCAGTAAAAGATGATACTTAAGGTATTATCATTTTAAGGGTTTAGATCAGATCATCTGATAATGTAGGCAACTGTCTCATCTGTCAGGAAAGTAGCCCACTGTTATTTAATAAATGTAATAAGATTTCAGATTTAGTATCTTTCAGTTATTTTTTTAAAGTATTTATTTGCAACAATTAATAAATAATACATATTTATAAATATGCAATATTATGTACAGAAAATTAATTTTAAAATTTAAAATTTCATTTTTGTTCAGTAGGTAGGAATATATATTTGAGACTGATGTGCTGCCTACTGTGCTAAGGAGGCAGACAGGAATATGTATTTGAGAATGAAGAACTGATGACTCATTTATCCATTCAAAAATTCATTAGTCATTATTCGCTATGTGCCATAGTATAGACAAAAGTACAAGATGGACTGTGGAGATACAAAATTGAAAAAGACATGTTCCCTATTGTCTCTTGTTTATGATATGTTGGGAAAACAATGCAAAAATTTACTACATATAAAAAGCTAACATGACACAAATTATTGTGGGAGATCAAAGGAAGGACTTCTAGAGGGGACAGAGGAACAATAAAAAATTTTTAAAAGATAAACATTTAAATAGTAAATACTAAAAAGATTTAGTGGGCTGGTAGAATTTATTTTGCTTTTGAAAGTCACATTGCAGTGGTCATTTATTAATTGTGCCCCCAGCATTAATAGAGGCCATTTTCAGCCATAGGTTTGAGTAGGTTGCCCGTAGGCAGATGGGCCCTGATTGGCTTAAGAATAATCTATACTCCTAACGACTGGTTCAGAAATGATGGTTCAGAAAGGGACACACGATGAAGATAGGACCGTTAGGACTTCCAGGAGGGAAAAGGGCTTCTCTTATCTCGGAGCTTCATAACAAGACTCTCTCATTTTGCCTGGACAAAAACGAGATGGAAACCCTAGGAGCTGTTTGCGGCCATCGTTCACCAATGAGAAAAGAGCCTGCCTGAAAAGCAAATGTGCACTGACGAGGCAAAGCAGAAAAAGAGAGAGCCTTGGTGACATCATTGAGCCCAGAATCAAGTCATGCTTCATGGT
>CM052450.1:24696485-24742919 GCA_028533085.1 Varecia variegata | reverse complement strand
ATCTCGGAGCTTCATAACAAGACTCTCTCATTTTGCCTGGACAAAAACGAGATGGAAACCCTAGGAGCTGTTTGCGGCCATCGTTCACCAATGAGAAAAGAGCCTGCCTGAAAAGCAAATGTGCACTGACGAGGCAAAGCAGAAAAAGAGAGAGCCTTGGTGACATCATTGAGCCCAGAATCAAGTCATGCTTCATGGTCATATGAGCAAACAAATTTCTTTTCTTGTAACCAGATTGAGTTGTACGATCTATATCTTGCAACCTAGAGGGTCCTAACATACCTACCAGGTATTAGTCCTAACATAACTAATAAAAGTTAATGTCAATGGAATCTAGGGGAATGCATCTCTCTGAACTCCCTCACCCCCAACATAACAAGCATGTTCAATATCAACATAAAGATCCCAAAGGATGGGAAGGTTATAAAATATATCCAGTATCATGTTACATGTAGAGTTGTGGCACAAAACAACCCTTTTTTTTAAAGCAAATCTAGATGTAAATGCTTTGTAAATAAAGTAAGAACTTTACCATTCTAAGGCAGGACTTAGTGCCCTACTTGCATACAGTTTTGTCTACTGTGAGTGCAGAGAATGTGAAAAGAAATGAACACACCCTAGAATAAGCTACGAGTAGGGCCCTGAGGAGGCTTTTTAAAACAAGAGACATGATGAAAGTTACATGGTGTGCAAGGACGCTGACTCTCAAGGATGAAGATCAAATGAAAACCGAAGAAAGAGGCAGATAATCTAGTCAATGTCTAAATGATATTACAATTACATTACCAAGTATTTGAAAATTATTAGTATTGAGATACTTTCTCATCTTTTAATTATGCAGATTTCCAACTCTGGTTGTATTTTAAAGACATATGTATAAGAATGCACACACTGGGTAACATGTGAAAAGTACAAAAGAGCTTTCTCAGCCTAAACTCAGCCTAGGCCTGACTCACCAGGATGATTTTTAGACCTGGGAATGGAGGATATAGGGAAAATAGGCTCTGGTTAATTCAGTGATTTGCCTTACCAAATAATCTTAAAGCCATTTTTATATTTTTTTGCAATTACTGTTTGCAAATTTTGAAATAATTATAGATTCACAAAGAGCTGGAAACATAGTACAGAGAGGTTCTATTTCTATATACCCCTTACCCAGTTGCTCCCAGTGCTTACATCTCACACCAAGAATTTGACACTGCAACAATGTATGTATAGCTCTATGACTTCTAATTACATGTAAATTTTGTGTAACCAACAATGTCAAGATACAGAATTATTCCATTGCCACAAAGATCTCCCTTGTTCAACCTCTTTATAGTCATTCCCACCCTCTCATCCCACCCAAACAAAAGTTTCCTGTAACAGGATTCTTCCTAGATAAGATGGCTCTATTTATTTTCTATTTAAATCTGGTCTAGGCTATTTCATTTCTGTAAAATGCTGTTCCCACCCTTTGCATTGATGTCATGGCTGATTAGTATGTCCTGATCCTCAATTTCAAAAACAGTGCAACAAATCTGAACCTCCAAACTTATTTCCTTTGTCTGAGATTTTGGGTTGGGGGTGGGCTGACCTGTGCTGAATTCTCTTTGCTAATCATGGTTGTTCATTTTCCGTGATCTCAAGTTTGGTCCCACGCTTCCATTGCTTTCCCTGGGGTCCCCCTTTAGCCTTCCAGGTTTTAAAGTCTTTTCTCAGACCACTGAGCAGTCTCCAGCCAGATCCTTACTTCTCATTCCAGGAGAGGAAACTGACCAGCAAAATAGGATTCCAATTTATTCATTTCCTGAGCTTTATGATGAACTAGCAAGGTTGTTTCTATCAGCTCCTAAGACTTAAGAAAATGAAAATATGACTATGGGTTTGCATAGTAAACACAAATACCAAAAAAAGGCATACAGATGGTACATGATGGTTTAGTCACCCTTCTGCTGTACAACTTTTAAAAAATTTAAGAGCCAGGGTCTTGCTGTGTTGTCCAGGCTGGCCTCCAACTCCGGGCCTCAAGCGATCCTCCGGCCTCGGCCTCCTAAAGTGCCGGGATTACAGGCGTGAGCCACCGGCCCAGCCTCTGCTGTATAATGTTAGAGCCCACATTTGCCCTAAAAGAGCCATCCTGCCACTGACCAAGGCGCTCCTCCCCGACCCTCCCGTCTGCAAACCCACGCCGGAGGGAGGCCGGGCGGCCTCGCGCTCATTCTTTCGCCTTCCGTTTTATAGGGTTATCAACTTTCACCCATCGGACAGGAAACAGCTTCAGCTCGTATTTTGCAGACACTCGGCAACACGCCAACGGCGCCTTTTCTCACTCGGAGAGCGAGTGCGCTCTCGACCTCGCCCCAGGACGGGCCGCCGCGCCGGCCACGAGGGCTCCGGCTGTCCAACCCGGACACGCTCGCGGGCGACAGGCCTCGGCATTCTGCTCGCTCTCTGGGATCTCCGAGGTAGCGCCTGTGCCGAACGCTCCTAAGTCTGGCCTGACAGGAGAAAAAATGTCCAGCTTTCATCTCAGGAAAACAAAAACAAAGCAGCAGCTTAAGAATAACTTAGAATTTAGGTGCAGAGAGGTGGCACCAGCACGTTCGTCCCCATCCCGGCAGCTCGTCAGAGTCTCCTCAGCCGCCTTAAAGCTCCATTGCCTTCCCGCAGCGGGGCCGGTCCGCGCGCCCTTCCCCGCCTGGCCGCGCGGTGCGGGGCCGGCCGACGACAGGGACAGCCGCGTCCCCGGCCCGCTCGCGCCGCCCGCCGGGCCCAGCGCCGGACGCCCCGCCCCACACAGGCCGGCGCGGCCATGGCGGCCGGGCAGATCCGGGCGCTGAGCCGCGCCGCGCTCGGCAGGCGACCTCCCGCCGTCGCGCCGCCAAAGCCTCAGCGGGTCGGACCCGGGTTCCCACAGCAGCTGCGCTTCAGCCTCCGCTCCACTTCCGAGGGAGACGGCGGCCGCTCGGCGCCCGGCTCGCGGGGCAGGCCCGAGGGAGCGGCGACGCGCCCGGCGAGCAAAGCGTTAACGGCGGCGGAGCGGCGGATCGCGGAGCTGCACGCGGCCGCCTGCGCGGTGAGACGCCCCGCGGCCCCGCCCCCGCGACCCGGTGCGCATGCGCATGGCAGCTCGCGGGGAGGCCGCCCGCTGAGGGCGGAGCTGGGGGAGCTCGCGCGGTGTCGCCGCGGGCCTGTGGCGCGCCCGCCCCGACCGTTCCGCTTGGAAACTGGCGACAGTTTCGCGTTCCGGACAAAGAGTTTACCGTGCAGTTGTCTCGAGTATGAGCGTGACTTGTTTTCCCGTCAGGGTCCGAGCTTAGCGCCGGCGCGGCGTGGGCCCCACTGCCGCTCTCGAGTGTGTGTGTGCACGTGTGTGCACGTGTGTGCACGTGTGTGCGCGCACGTCGTGCTTGTCTGCAGTGTCAGCGGACGCTCGGCCACGCGGTGGCTTTAGTACGAGCAGACGAGGCTGACAGACGCAGCTCGGTGCCCGCTGCCCGCGCGCCCGCCCTGCCTCTGGCCGGCAGACGACAGTCGGGCGCCACCATCTCCCTGGACGCTCCCGAGCTGCTTCCCTCTGTCTCATGGAGCCAACAGCTGCCTGTTGGCGCCAGGGCCTCGCCTTTCGCGGTTTCTAACGCGTCAGGGTTCCGAGTGCCAAGGAAGCGATTTATGCTTTATTATCCTTACAGAAGAAACGAGAGAGACACTGAGTCTTCATAGAAAAGCAATATGAAAGTAACCTATTTATTATAAGATGTGCGTGTGCGCGTGTGTAGGTGTGTGTGCGTGTGTACGTGTGCGCGCGGGTGTAGGTATGCGCGCGCGTGTGGGTGTGTGTAGGTGTGTGCACGTGTGTGCGTGTGTGCACGTGTAGGTGTGCGCACGTGTGTGTAGGCGTGCGTGTGTAGGTGTATGCACGTGTGGGTGTGTGCGCGTGTGTAGGTGTGCGCGGGCTTGTGGGTGTGTGCACACGTGTGGGTGTGTGTAGGTGTGTGCGAGTGTCTGTAGGTGTGCACACGTGTATGCACGTGCGTGTAGGTGTGTGCGCACGTGTAGGTGTGTGCACGTGTATGCACGTGTGTAGGTGTGTGTGCACATGTGTGGGTGTGTGCACGTGTGTGTAGGCGTGTGCGCATGTGTAGGTGTGTGGGCGTGTAGGTGTGTGCGCGTGTGTAGGTGTGTGTGTAGGTGTGTGCATGTGGGTGTGTGCACGTGTGTGGGTGTGTGTAGGTGTGTGTGCGCGCGTGTGTGCACGTGTGTAGGTATGCGTGTAGGTGTGTGTGCACGTGTGTAGGTGTGTGCATGTGTGTGCACGTGTGTAGGTGTGTGCACGTGTGTGTGTGACCAGTACTTATGACTTCAGCCAAAGGGCGGAAGGGACGACCTCGCCGATTGCCCAGACTGGACTCTCCTCCACGGAAATGAGCAGCCCCAGAACCACTGACCCAGGAGCGGAACGAATCCCGGCCGCCGAGGAGGTGACTGGCAGCCTCTGGCCGTCGTTGTTTACGCTCCGCTGTCAGAAATAACGCGGCAACCTGCCCTCCACTCGCCGCACAGACGTGGTGGAGACGAGTGAAAAGTTTCGCTCTTTCTGGAGCCCCGCCGGGCCGTGTGGACAAGGGTCGGTCAGCCCGTGAAAGGAAGGGAGCCTTTCCTCACCGGGCACCCACACCTGTGCCGTCGGGGCGGGTGTCACAGGCCGAGCGACCGTCGGCGACCGCAAGACAGCCCCACGACGACGCGCTCGCTGCGTCAGCAACTCAGGGCCCCGCACAGGCTCCTTCCTCCCGCCCCGGCGGGCGGCTCTTACCTGTCTCCCGCCCTGCTGTGCATCGCCCGACGTCTCGCTCCAGCCCGACCGCCAGCTCGTGCCGCCTCTCTGCCCCGTGTCACCATTAGCGAGGCTCAGGGACGAGGGCGAGTGAAGTCCGTGTGGCGGCCGCGAGCTCGGAGGCGCGCGGTCCGCTCGGAACGCGGGAGCGCCGGCGCATGCGCAGGAGCATCGATGGGCTCCAGGCCGCCGGAGTCGCCCTCAGAAGACTCCAGAAGCTGTGGAGAGTGACAAGAAGGCTGCTGCCTGCTTTTCTTCACGTCTCCAGACGTGGGCTTTGCAAATAAAGAAGTGAAGTTCTGACGCTAGGTCACTGAAAGGAAGTGGCTAGAGATCCCGGTTTCATGGGATCCGCTTTTGTGGCCCCAAAGGGTTTGGGGGGCCCCTCAGACCGGCCTCGGGACGCGCCTGGCCGGGTTTGTGCGGCCCGGCTCCGGCGTGCCTGGACCGCCTGCGAGTGCACCGACACTTGGGCTCTACCTGTCCTTTGCTACGCACTTCATTCACGGAACAGTTGTTTAAAACCTCAACCGGAATACGATAGTCAGCTATGAAATAAGGCCCTGGGGAAGCTGTTCGTGATTCACACGCAAGTGTGTCAAGAGCATGCAGGTTTCACGTGTGTCTTAGTGAAAGGGCTGTGTGCAAGAGCGGTGCACGGAGTTGCTGCATGGTAAAAGGCTTCCATCAAGAGCCCACGGAGAAGTTCCGCCACAAAAACTAACGGCTAAATAGTAACACCCGGAGGACCCAAATCCGCAGAAGAGGTTGTTATTTACTTCTACCTTCACCCAAAGTACTTGAGACACTTTTTAAAACCCTGTTTGAATGTAGCTAGGGTATGCTTCCTTGACACTTGAAATGGTATAGTACAAGTTGCTTTTGATTAAACTTGTGAAAGCAGTGAGTGTTAATATGTTCAAACAATACTGTTGTTTTGCCTAAAAATACAACTAGTAACACTCTGGGGAAAAAAAAAAGAAAATATTGTAAAACATGCGATGGAGTAACACATCATGAAGGTAAAGAAAAGTGTTCAATAATAGCAAAGGTAATACTTTTCTATAAGGACTGTTGGTTTTGATTAGCACCTTTTCTGTAAGTTTAAATCATTATCCACATATTTTAAGTCCTGAAATTGCAACTGCAACTTCTGAGTGAAAGTTCATTTTCAGCCTCTTAAGCTCTTAAAATCATTTAAATCACCTGTTATTAAGCTTGTTACCTAGGAACCAAATGAAAAATATTGGAGCAGTGGCTACCTAGTTATTAGGCATAGAGGAGTTCTTGTTTTTCCATCAACTTCTCATTTTTCTCAAACTATATTTTCTCCTTATGTCACCTAAGGTTGGATTGTGTATAATGTCGGAATGCATTCAGTCTTTAATTGTAAATGCCATTAAAATTGCTGGGAAAAAGTTTAATATTGTTTTTTAAATTTTTTGCAGTATTTTATGAGTAGACGTTATGGGGAGGAGATATGATGAATGTTGAGATTAATGAATTGTTTTATTTTATTACACTCCAGGCTGGCCAGCTAAACTATGTGGATCCAGCTACTGGCTATGTGGTGCTCACACAGCTTGCCCACTTGCAGAGAGGCGAGTGTTGTGGCTCTGCCTGCAGACACGTGAGTAACAATCCTCGAATTGTGGCAGCAGTTTTCGGTGCTTCTGTAACTTCGTAAATACCTATTATTTGAACAAGTCAAATAAAAGAGCCAAAATAGACCTGGAGTGCACTTTTCACAAGCTACTTTAGTCAAGGACAATGAAGTTCTTAGTACCAACACAGGGCCTTTAAAGTTAATGGAATTTTGTCATGTTTCACTGCGGAGCATCAGTTCTTTGAAATGCTGTGATTTGAAATTCATGGCAGCTCTTTATTACAAGGAAGCTTTTCCTGAGGTTTCACAGAAGTTGTGTTCACTAGGCAAGTACAAAGAGGGCAGGAGAAGAAATCTAGAACGTTGCAAACTAGATCCCAGAACACATTTCTCCTTTATTAGCTAAATAAACAGGAACTTGCCCAGCATGGAGAGATTGAGAGGTGGGTTTCCTTCACATGATAATGATCTCTTCTTTTTTTTTCTTCCCTCTACCCCTACCCCCTCCTCTCTCTCTCTCTCTCTCTCTCTGTGTGTGTTTAAAATAACTGTGAAACTAGTTTCCCCCAAATTTAGTGCTGTACAGTTCCTAAAACGTTTATTTCAATGGATATATCTCTATATTCACTGATTAAGATGAACTAATTACTCCTTTCCTAATTTGAGCAAAGAATAAATGGGAATAGGTGCTACACTATTACTTATTAAAGATATAGTAATAAGGTAAATTGTTATAGGGTTGAGATTATAGGGAGAAAATCTATGTTTACAGAACACTTTGTATGTTTTACTTCAAGAGGGTGTTATTTCCTTTAACTGGCCTACTTTATAATTAAAGAATAGACAATAAATACATGTATTAATTATAGCCAGTATTGAAAAATTAAACCTTCATTTTATGTATGTTCCTATGCCCTTAGCTGATTTTAATCAAATGCATAAGAGCTTTGTGTAAATTGAGGACTTAAGGATTTTCTAAGAGTGGGTTTTTGAAGTAAAATTCTTAAAGTTGGAAGGATGAATTTAGGAAATGGTTCTTGGACCCTAATTAGGACCATTTGCCTGAGGTTGCCAATATTCTCCTCTTAGTCTACGGGACCCTATAGATCAAATGATCTATTTAACATTGTTAGTCGTTTCTCTTTTTCATCACGAGAAGTGTACTTTTTCAAGGTGATTGGTAAATAATTCAATAATAATTTGTTTTATTTTTTCTGCAGTGTCCATATGGTCAAGTCAATGTTAAAGATCCATCTAAAAAGAAGCAATTCAATTCTTATTTTTATGTTTGACAACAATTTCATCTCTCTTCTTTGTCTAGTTGAACTTGTATTTTAAAAAAATAAAGCCCTAATTGAGAATTGCTTTTTGTGCTGTTAGTATTTGAACACTAGTTTAATTTTAAATACATATATTAAAAGAACATCAATAAAATGAAAAATCTAGCAAATGTTTACGTGTTTCTAAAATGGCACATTGATGGTTATTTTCCTTTCTTTTTGCTTCCTTATCAGACACATATGTTGACGAAAGAAAATAATGATTGTTCCATTAAATGGTAGCAATCGGGTCACATTAGTAGCTTTTGGTTTTTCTTAGTCTCAGTTCCCCACTGTTTTCTCATCAGTGTTAGCAATCCAAGGAAGGTTGCTGGCAAATAGAAGAGTTTGAATACATTCTTCATTTTATTTATATCTTGAGCTATAAGGAGATTAATATAATATATTGTGCACCATATGAGGACCCCAGAACTGCCATGCTGCATCAAGAAATGCTCCCATCTTCCATCTGTTCTCTCAATAAAATCTTTAAATCATTTTGACTTGGGGGTCGGTCTGTTAAAGATGTGTCGCTTATACCATTCTTTCTTCTCTCCCCCACCCTTTCCTCCTCCGTTGCTTTTGGCACTTCCTAGGCAAATCTGGTTTTGAACATTTTATTAGCTTTACACCCATTCTGTTCTCTGCAGTCTTGTGCCTGGATGTCAGTCTCCAGCCTGAGTCAGGAGCTCACAAGGACTATTCTTTCCAGACCTGCTTTCCTCTGAGGACAGCAGCCCCCAGCAAGCTCTTTTCTAGCCCCTGGTGGCTATTCGGTAAAAGGAGGCTGCTGCCCCTTTGGAAGGCAGGCTTTGCCCAGGGCTGACTCTCAGCCTCCCCCAGTGAAATCTGAATGGTTCTTGGACACCTCAGGGGCCTGCTTCAGGCTCTGCCTGTGGCCTGCAATAAGGGCTTCAGAAACCTTAAGCAACCAAAAGATTTCGGTGCCTTCTCACATAGTTCAGAACAAAAGCCCTTCTTTACTGTAAAATAGGTGAAAAGAAGGCAAGTGAGGTTCTAATTTTCCCTTTGATTATGACTTCTTTGGGTTTTTTAAATGTCAAATATTAAATTGTCTCCAAAAACTTGTCGGAGACAAGGGGCACTTTGGTGCCCCAGTTTCGCTGGAGCTCTAACCATGGTGCCCTAAGCAACGCTGCCTATGAGTCCTGTGAGGTATCAACAGCTTCCCTGGATGTAACAGAGTGGTGTCTGTGGCCTGGCATTGTCCTATCTGGAAATTATTTTGAGGAGGGGCATAGGAGGTGGTAGTCAGCATTGCCATCATGGAGGCAGTTAGCCTTTCCAGAAAGGCACAGAGATTCCTGGGATCCAGTTTCCTTCCCATTCTTTGGACAAGAAGCAACCAGCTAGCTCCAGGTTTCCCACTCGATTTGAAGATTAACAAGGCCATCTTCTGGGTTGGGTGTGGATCATGCTTTCTTCAGCAGCCCCAAGAAGGAAAAGAGCAAGGAATAGGATCTAAACAGTCATCTTTCTGGAGAAACAAGAGAAGGAAGGAAGGAAGTGCATTTTGAAAAGGGACCCCATGTAAGGCTGTTCTGGGAAAGCTCCTCAGCAGGTGGAAGTAACTCGGAGGATGCCTCCTTCCCACAGGCGGCTCTTGCCTCCTCCCAGGGTGCTCTCTGCAGTAGGGATCTGGCCCACGAAGAAAGGACATCCATCACCGAGAACCCTTATGTGGGACGGTGGTGATTCTTCCTGGCAGTTCTTCCTGGCAGAACTTCAAGCCTTATGGACAAACAGCAAAGGAGCCGCTGGGGGCTGGAGCGGGCCTGGGGCAGAGAGAGACGCTCTTACTCCTCCTGCACCTGGAGCCAGGTCTGGAGTTCGCTGTGGTTCTGGAGAGATGCGTGTGAACCACACGCCAGGGTGGCGGCAGGGCGAGCGCTCCCACATTAAACACAATCTGGCCACATAAATGGGCCTCGCTGCAAGCGCTTTAAGCTATATTGTATTCGCACATTGTAAAGTAAAATTCAGGGCTCTTATTAGGTGTGTGTATACAAACACATGTGGATGCCAAGAAATAGAGACTTCCTAGTTCAAACCAACTCTGGTGCTGCTCCAGTTTCAAGGTTTCTGGAGACTTTCTGCCCCAGGGCTCAGTAAATCAAAGGAGATTGATTTCTCGATTGTTTCTAACGTGGAACGACTCAAAGGAAACCGAGGGGTCTTGTTGCGGAGGTTACTAGGGTTGGGGGTGAAGACAGATTCCCGCTGCGATGGTTCTTCCCGTGGCTGGGGCAGGGCCCTGACCTCGGCGGTCCTCGCGGCAGGTGGATCACGAGGCACACTCCTCTCTCTGCAGAAGCCGCGATGCCCCCACGGATTATGCGGAGCAACGAGAGAGGGGCTTTTATTTTTCCAGTAAAATTTAAGGCTCCCTAACAGGGTATGTTTGGAGCAATGGGGCCCTGAGAAGGGAGGCGCTCTGCGGACCTGGTGCGGGTCTTTGTTCCAGCGCGGCGTCTCTACTGCACAGGCGTTCGCGAAGTCTGCTCCGCGTACGCGGTTCCACCGTCCGAAATCTGCGGGCCGTGGTTTTGTCTCCAGACAAGGCTGGGGAAAGAAGCTCACTACCAGACGAGTGGCAGTTGGCATGCTGCCTCCTGTGAGCACTTTCAGATCGCACAGCCCCTGGCCAGCCCCAAAGGAACCTCCCCCTCCACTCCTTGCGGACACCTGCCATTTCCTCTTCTCTGCATTTGAGCAACGCCTTGAGTTTGTCAACTGGATGTCTGCCCTTGTTGGAGGATTTAAAACTCGTTGCTTTTTATTCAATAATTAAAAGGTACTTCTGGATGCGGAAACTTTCCTCTTCCCTCAGAAAAGAAAGAAAGAGAGAGAGAGAAAGAAAAGGAAGATATTTAAATACGTGTGTGCTGGGGGAGGACAGTCTGTGCCCTCTCGTGCGCTCTGTGGAGAGCCTCACTTCTGAGAAAACGCTGCGGAAGAGCTCGCAGCCATCTGCAGCCGGAGACTGGGTTGCCCCTGGAACGTCCAGCTACCCTGGACTTCGGGATGCCCTGATGCGTGCTGGGGCGTCTCCGGCGCTGGGTTGACCTTCATCTTCACTAACGGTTTCGAGGTTGGGCTCGTGACACAGAAAGTCCAGACTCACTGCCCTCTTTCCTGGAACTACGGGCGTAAAAGAGTGTTAACCCGGGAGTCATGGACCGTAGGGGTACTGGGAGATCCGTGACGACCACATCCTCCCACCAGCAATGTGTGTTCTAAGCTGTGAGCTTCGGTGTGCGCCTCAGTGTGTGCGCCTGCGTGTGTGTGCATATGTGTGTGCGCGCGTGTGTGTGTGTAGAATGCATGTCGTTACCAAATACCTAATATGGTATGTGAGCCCAAAGAGGTTAAAAACCGTTGCTTTGGACCAGGATGAGTTGAGAGCACCCAAGCGTGTTCGGGCGGGTATCGCAGTCTTATCTGTGCGATGGCCTCGCTGACGAGCCCAGCTGAACCCCGGAGGATTCTCTCCTCCTGGCTGCGAAATCCGACCGAGATGGGGGGTTCTCCAAGAAAGAGCGAAGGAGGTCGGATGGGAAGGGGAAAGTCGGGGGTGGGGCGCGCGGGGGAGTTTAAAAGGTAAACCGGTAGGACTAATTGGCAAGTGGGACTAGTTAGTGAAGCCAAGTGTTGGGGTAGAAAGAGGGACTCTGTTCCGGGTGCTCTGAATGACAGTCTGGGATTTGGGATAGAAAGAGAAGGCCAGGGGGCATGGATTCGCAGCTCCTGGTCCGTTCCCCACCGACCCGAACTGCGTGCGGGAGCCCGTAGGGCAGGGAAGGAAGCAGCGTCCACCCCGCACCGCGCGGCCCCAACCCCGCGCGGTTCCCGCAGGCAGCTGGGAGGCAGGCGGGCGCCCCCGCCCCGCGCCCTGGGCCCGCGCACCGCCGAGGAGCAGCGGCGGTGGCTCAGAGGAAGGGGCGGGTAGGGAGGGCGGCACCATTACCCAGACCTGCATCTCGGAGCGGCCAATCTCACTGCTCACACCCCCTCCCCACCGGCGCGGAAACCTCGCTGTATCCCCCGCCTCCCCATCTCCGACTGTGAGGGGCGCACCGGGCGGGGGAGTGGGTAAATAATTGGCCCGAGGCCGGCTTCCCGGTTCTCCCTCCACTTTCCGGCGGCCTGACTGCGCCGGGGCGACGCAGCCCCTCGGGAACCTGAGACCAGGTAATAGGGCCCCCGCCCCGTCCCGGGTCTGGCCGCAGCGCCGCGAACGCCGGTCTACCAGGGTTTGGGCGCGGGTCTCTCTCGGAAGGTTAATCACCACCCCAACCCCCAGCTGGAGCCGAGGCCGGAAAGATGCCCCCAAGCCCCTCCCCGACCCCGCCACCACGCCGACCTGGAGCGGAGAACACTCCCCCAGGCGCTCGGGTCCCGACGCCCAGCCCGGGAGCGCGGAGAGTGAAGGAAGGACCGGGAGGGGAAGGCGGGCGTTCGGCGGGTGAACAATCAATGGCTTAGCCCAGTTTCCCGCAGGAGCTGCCGCCCATTCACCGTCCCTGCAGGCACCAGCTGGCGGCAGCATCTTTTAGGTACAAGCTGCAGGAAGGCAAAGGCTGGCTGGGGGCCGGGAGCCCGGGGCGCGCTGCGGGACTCCAACCCCCCGCTGCGCCAATCCTCAGGACGCTCTCGGCTTTACGAGGTTCAGTTACCCGCGAGTCCTCCATTAACACCTCCCCGGATTATTGAGAGGCTGGAAGGGCTGAACGCAGCTCAGAGCCTGTCTGCGGGCACCGGCCCGCGTCTGTGCCCTCTGTCCACCCCTTACTCCTCCCCCTCCTGATTTGGAAGCATAAACAGAAAATAAAAGACAGGTGGAGAGAGCTGAGGGTCAGAGGTGAGGGATTCAGATCAATTCAGAAAGAGAGAGAAAGGAAAAGGAGGAAAAAATTTCATCCAAAGATTTATTTATTTGCATTAACAGAGGGACGGTCGGCGAGACGCTGGGACAGGTCCGCACCTCTGGCCGCCGCCTCCCGCGCTTCGAATCGAACCTAGTTTTTGAAGGAAACATCTGACATCTGGACCTCAAGGTAAGATCTCCGTGGGGCTTGCCTAGTCGCAGCAGTTTTCTGCCCTCGGAGTGCGCTCGGACGGCGGGGAGCCCTGGGCGCGCCCTGGGATCCTGGCCGGGAAGCTCCGGCTCTGCTCCGGGTGGCGACCTTACCGGAGGTCTCCGCGGGAGGAGCGGCGCCCGTGCGCCCACCCGGCGGGAGGAGGTACCTGGGGACCCGGGCCGCACCGCCGGCTGACGCGCGGCTATTTTCTGCCAGTGCAACCACCATCACGGCGTGATCAACCCCTTTTGCTCCAAGAATGCTGAACGGTACCACTCTGGAGGCAGGTGAGTTACATGCCAGGTTCCTTCTCATTTCTCTGCCCCTTGGGCTAGTGGCACGTCATGTGAGGATGTGTGTGCTTATGTGGATACCCGTGTGCGCGCCTTGGTTAGGTGCAACCAAGAGGGGTGTGTGTTTGTCTTAAAAATTAAACGGCGCTCTGTAGGCTGGCAAATACAGTCTCCTGACAGGCAGGATTCCTGAAATCCGCGTTTCTGACTCTTTGCCTTTCTCTTGAATGTCTTTGACATTCCTCAGGATCCGGAATCTGGGGCACCAGGCACGGGCCAGGCAGAGGTCACAGTGCCACTGAGCCTTAAGTAGTCACTGGCGGGAAGAAGGCGCTCCCGACCCTGCGGGGCTGCTCGGGGTGCCTCCTCCTTGCGCTGGAAGGGGGCAGAGAAGACACCGTTTCTCACTCGTGTAGGGCTTAACTGCAAACTGGTTTCACGCACATTTTTTTTTTGTTCAGTCCTAACCCAGCGCAGCCGTTTCTGCGCGTGATCTCAGCGGACGCAGTGCGGGACTTCTCCCTTAATTTCTGGGGGGCTGAGGGCCGGCGGCGCAGCCATCTCAGGTAAAAGGATTTCAGACTCCGGAGGCGCGGTATCCTAGACTTGGCAGCTGCTCCGCTGGAGAATAATCCAGGGGCTATGGGGGACGGAGGTTCGAAGGGAGGCTTCGCAGGCGCAGAGGGTGTGCGTGGGCACAGAGCCCACGGAGGAGCAGGGCCCTGGCCAGGGAGTCGCGCGTGCCAGAGGCTGGCAAGAGTGCGCAGCTAAGGCACGGCCACGAGTCCCCCTTTCCAGGCAGTAGAGCTCCCTCAGCCCCAGCCCTGTTTGGTTCACTCCCATTTGTCTTGAGGGACCCCCCCTCCCACCCCGTAGGACTGAATCAGAAGTGCGCCCGCCCGTGTGGCAGCGCCAGTTTGGACCTGCCAAACTCCGTGTTGGGGGAAGGTTTGCACATAGAGAATCTCTGTCTCCGACGTCAAGAAAAAGGTCCAGGGCCTCCTGGCCATCTCTCACCTTCCACCCAGTGCAGTCCAGGCATCCACGGCCAGGTGGCCCCGTGCAGAGCCCATATAGTTCCCAGCCCCCAGGACGACGCTGACTTCCCCCTTGGACTTGGGGTGCCCACGACAATGACAAAAGCTGGTCATTGTTTCAAGAGCTGCACCCTTCAGACCAAAGGGGCTCCTCAACCAGCTTAATAGGGTCCAGAGGAAAGGTGACCCCTTGCCCTTTAAAGGGCAAACTCCGAAGCACAAGATCATGACCTCTAAAATACAGGTCTAAAGAGACCTTGAGTCACCTATGCCCTCAAGTGATGCACATTTTGCTGGGTTATTTTCCTCTCTCGAACCTCAAGTCTCTGCTGCCACCCTGGGGAGTTCGGCTGGCCCCATCCCTTTGCCCAGGTGGACCTTCCTGAGCTGGGGACAACTCTTTGACCTTCATAGAGATTCTGGAATCCTGAACTCTCAATCCCAACTCCTCTGCTCCACTGGAGTCCAGCTGCCAGCTTTCCTGAAATCGGCAACAGTAGCAGGGTGGTGCTGTCAGAACAGCAAGGAAAGAGAGCTTAGTGGATGGCTCATGCTCAGCTGTGAGAAAGGGTCACCCTAGGCCAGGGATCTGCCCCATTACTCTTAGCAGAGCTTTGAATTTGGAGGGGAGACCTGAGACCTACTCCTGGAGCATGCAGAGTGACCCTGTGCACCTGCCCATTGAGTGAGGTGGGGGCTCAGCTGCAGGAGCTGAAAAAGTGAACACTCCAACTTTTACAGAACACTTGCAGGTCATTCAGCTGGGAGCTGGGAGAAGGGGGAATGTTTTTTTGTCCAGGGCCGCCAGGCTCCGGCCCCTTGCCAGAGGGGTGAAAGGAGGCAGAGCTAAAAGACACTCTCCTTATTTAAAGTGCTTATTTAAAGACCTCTGAGAATTGGGGTGGGGGTGAGAGGCTCTTAGGCAATCTCTCAGGGCTCCTACACTGAAAGAAGTCACACCCAATTCTTGAGGCATCCCCCGCCCCCCAGTGGGCTTCCTTCATAGGAACTATGAGAGGAGGCAGGGCTGGAAGGATGGGGAGCTATTTCTACAGAACTAACAAGGACCTCCCAAACTCCAGCAGGCCCCTGGCACCACCCTCAGCCTTCTGCACACTTCCTGCATCCACTGAGAGGGAAGAAACTTGGCAATGCTGGTGCTGGGTGCAGAAACTTAAAACCTGAGTTTTACAAGAAGGAGCAGGCATAGCTAGGATTCAGCTCTGAGGCTGACTGCAGAAAGTGCTCTGCCTGCTGTGCCTGGTAGATGATTAACAGGTATATGTGGAATAGATGAGCGAACAAATGATTTGAGGGCTCACAGGGGTTCCGGGCTTGGGTTCCCTGGGGACTCTCCACAAAGTTCTGGTTTTTTCCTGGAGTTACTTGTTACATTTTTCCTTCCTGCAGTCTCCAAAGTTTTATCTCTTGCTAGGAGGGAGTGGTGTTCTTGGGTTCTTTGTTGTTGCTTTTGCTGAGCTGGACTAAAATCCAACAGCAACCAAACCTAATTCCAAATGCCCCATTTGGTGTCTGGGGGAGGGTTTAGGGCAGGAACTAGACAAAGTGGGTTGAGGTCCTCAATTCACTTTTTGCTTGGAGCTTTCTTGGGCTACTGGATGTTCTCAGAGACCCCTCCTCCTTCTCCTCTTCCCGGGCTCCGAGTCCCGCAGCGGCTGACTAGTGCGAGGGCAAGCTGCCCCTCTGCGAGAGGACCCCCGTCTCTGAAAGGACTGCTGCCCCCGGCCCCTCCTCAGGGCCCTTCTCGTGTGCACGTGTGTTTGAAAAGCTCATTGATTTCCATCCAAAGGGGCTAATTACATTACTTACAGTAAATAGCGGCCCTGCTGTCAGGTAGGGCTGCCAAAGCGTGTGGGGGGAATCTCCAGCTTAGTTCACTTGATGGGCTTCATTTTTGTGTGAAATTGTGTTTTATGAGCTGTATTCTGGCACCCGCAGGACCTTAACAGCGTCCAGTCTGCAAATAACATTATTTTTGACCCTGAGAAAAAAGGAAGGGAAACAGTGGAGTCTTGACTTTCACGGAAGAGGCGACTCCCCCCAGCAGCCTCCGCAGGCGACGCTCCGGGCAGGAAGTCGGGCTGCTGCGCGGGGGCTGCGCTCCTGCCTCCTTCCTTCTCCCTCTTCCATTTCCTCCCTCCCTCCTCCCCCCGCTCATTCTCGCCCTTCCTTTCTGCTTCCCTTCTTCCTCCTTCCCTCCCTTCATCTTTCCAGATTTGGCCGCAGTTCCAGGCGGGCCGCCCCGGCCGAGGGAAGCGGGTCGGCGGCGGGGGCCCCTCTGGGTACCCGGGACGGTCGGGGACGCGGCCCGGCAGTTCCCGGAGTCTGCGGGCCGCGGTGGGAGGCACGGGGGACCCGAGCTTCCTCCTCCCGCGGGGTGAAGCCGGGCTGGTTCCCCTGCCGCGCCCCGCTTCGGGCCCCCAGGGGGGCTCTGACCATTTGAATGAATCGACAATATCAGAGTATTGTGGACACTTTTAATGGGGCCAGGGAGGGGCCGGCGCCAACAGGAACAGAGGGCGACAGAACAAACCCACCCCTTGTGAGGGGCAGGTCTGCCACTCTGCTCGTCGGTTCTCACCTTCCCTCCCCCGCAGCGAGGAGCCCCTTTCTCACCCCCCGTGCGCAGGGGCGTCCGGTTTTACAAGCCCCGTCCCGCGTGGGTAGTGGGAGCAGCCTGCCATGGGGCCAGTGCCTGGTCTAGGGGGCGGGCACCAGGTTCCCAGGGATCCCCGAGTCACAGCCCACGTTGACAAGTTTCAGATGGGACATTGGAGTCTCCAGCGGTTTTCCTTCAAACCCGAATTGTGTAAGAATAAACCTACCCATGGTCAGGGTTCAGTTTGCATCCCGGAGTGCTCATGTCCACACCCTGTCCCCTACACTCCAATTTTCTCGAAAATCTTTTTGCAAAAAGTAACCCTCAGAAATGTAGGCTTTCCAAATGCTCTTTCCACTTCGGAGGACCAGAGCCTAGTAGGGCCCTGGTTTCTCGGGGATGAGGCAGGGATGAACTGTCAGACAGCTGCTTTTAAAAAGCGGGTTGAGGAACGAGCATCATCTTCACTTCAGTGAAGTGCTTAATTTCCACCCAATATTTATGCATTTCAGGTGATAGTCCTGTAGGCTGGCATGAAAAAGTCTACAAGGAGGAAACCCCAAGTTTGGAGCTGATATTCTGTGTGCCCTGTGCCAGGGTGTGATCTTGAACTCAGATCAAATAGGCCGCTCTAGGCCTCCCGCGCCAGGGCGGGGACAATAAGGTCTCCTTTTCCCCTTTAAAACGTGACTGCTGGGAACTCTTGGAAGGATCTGTGGTTGTGTGTGTGTGTGTGTGTGTGTGTGTGTGTTGTGGGGAGGTAAACGCCCCCTCCTACTGCCTTCCCCTTCCCTGTTCCCCCCACCCCTTTGTAATGTTTGTCCCCGCTTGCCCATCACCAGGGGGTTGAGAGGAGTATGACAGGTCTTTGTTGTCTGAATAAAAATCCGTGGCAGCTCCAGGGAGAGAACTCCTCCTACTAAATTATCAAAAATGGGCTGGCTTTAGTCTCTTAACAAATTGGACACGGCTCAGGCAGGAGCAGTCCCCAACCCAACCTACCGGCACTGGGAACTTGCAAGCAGCCAGGGACCGCTGAAAATAGCACTTCTTTTTCTTTCTTTGTGTTCAAAACTATTTTCTTTCTGCACCAGATTTTGTTTTCCTCCCCCCGCTGCAGTTGTTTCCCATTAGTAACTCGATCTCTCGGAGCAGTGAGATTCGCCTTCTCCGCCTCCTTCCCGTCCGCCCGTGTTTGTTTGTTTTCTGCACCTCTCCTTTAGGGAGCGCAGGGGCTTTTTTCCTTCCCTCGCTTTTTAGCCATTTCCCCCCGCAAGCAGACCGATTTCCACCGTGTCTGCTCCTTTCTTCTCCTCTCTCTCCCTCCTGCCCTGCGTCCCGAGCGCGTCGCGCTCCCGCACCGCGCAGCCTCCGCGGCCTCTCCGCGACTCCCCTCGGATGAGCCGAGCGCCCCGGGCGAGTGTATGGAAATAGTGGGGTGCCGAGCAGAAGACAACTCGTGTCCTTTCCGCCCCTCAGCCATGCTCTTCCACGGGATCTCCGGAGGCCACATCCAGGGAATCATGGAGGAGATGGAGCGGAGATCCAAGACCGAGGCCCGCCTGGCCAAAGGCGCCCAGCTCAACGGCCGCGACGCGGTAAGGAAGGGCTCGGCCGCCGGCGCGCTCCGCAAGCCGAGCTCGATTCCCAGGCCGGCAGGGGTTAGGGGTGGAGGGTCTCAGGGACGTCCGCTTGAGGCCGGCGGGTGGGTTTTCTCCTGTCCGCCCTAGGTCTGTGAGGCTGAGAAACAGCCCCTTTCTGACTTGTCTGCACTGCTGAGACCCCGAGCTCGCTACCCTTTATCGCAGCCGTTCCCGAGCGAGCAGGGGGAGCCGGGTGGGAGGAGGAGTTGTTCTCTTCCACAAACCCAAAACTCCGGTCTCCCGTCTCCCTTGATTCTGGGGTGCCTCCCCTGCGAGGGTCGGCAGCCCGAGGGCAAGCTGGGCGCGAGCAATAGAGGACTGCGCGCCGCGGAGGCGTCCGGGCCACGCTGGAGCCCGGGTGGCCTTAGTCTCTGGGCCCGGTGGCCGGACCTTTGGAGTAGACGCGCTGGGCCGCCTCCAATTCTCCAGATGCTCCTGGCTCGGCACCCCTAACCCAGAGATTGTCAGGGTCTCTACGGCACAGGACTGCGTTTAGTTCTGGGCCAGGCGGGTGTCATGTGCAGTCCAAACGCAAGAACTTTCTAACCTTTAAAAGATCCAATCAACTACTACTGTTACTACTATTTATAGTAAAAGTCGAGTCCTCCTAATGAAGAAAACCAATTAGTAATCCAAATGCTTCCCTTTCCTTCTTACTAGCGGGAGGGGGAAAACTACAGAAGTCTCCGGAAATGATTTCAGCTACGCAGAGCTGTGTGGGTCCTTTGGTATCACACCGGGAACTGCGGCTCCAGCTAATCCGGAGACTGCTCTCGCCCGCTCAGCGGCGTTTGGGGTCCTGCCAAGTAGCCCAGTTGGTGGACGTGTCTACGTTTGCAGCATTAACCCATCGCGGGCCCTGGTCGGAGTAAAGGACTAAACTTTACTTTTCCAGGCCCGCCAAAGTTTTGAGGGGAAGTCCAACCCATTTCTGCTAGTCTTGAGGAAAATGTCCAGCGGTTAACTTCTTTTTCCCTTTTGTGGTTATCCTGTTTAAAAATAAAAAGCAGCAACCCAAATCCGAATTTCTCAGCGGGACTGGGCTCGTCAAGGTGAGGTTTACCGTCCTTGGTCGCGTCAGTGGGGACCCAGGTGCTAAGGTTAACCTGGGCACTAAGCAGATTTGCAGGACAAAGATCTCCGTGCGTACTTTGACACCAGGAAAGAGGGACTGTACAGAGGGGACCGGACAACGGATCCTCTTTGGGAACAGCCACTTTGCACCCTTGCTGGGGTGAAAACTAATAGCCCTGAAAATTAGGGAACAGCAGAATATGTCAAACATACCTTAATTAAAGCAATGTCAACTAAGGTATGAACACAGGTATAACAATCTCTTTTTTGCTTTTCATTTCAACGCTTCTTATAAGAATTTAGAGAAATAGAATTGTAACACTTTGTTCAAAAACAATCTGTGCTAGTTCAAATTTCCTTTCCACTCCCCAATAATTCCCGTTGTTTTATTTTGTGTGCGTTGAAAGCCACAATTTTTAGCTTGTAAGTATTTGAATTCCGAACACCCACCGAACCATAGCCAATACGCTCCCAGTCCTTTTTAAGCGAGGCTCAGGATGGCTGGGACGTCTTTAGGTTAATAGTTTAGGGAGGACGCGTACGCGGGATCAGGCAGACGCGGAAGAAAGGGAACCAGCCGCAAGTGTCCACCCCACGCCGCCCCGCGTCACCCCCAGGTTTGCCTTCGCGCTACGGCCCGGGGCCCGCTGCGCTCCCTGCAAGCGCTGGGCTCGCCCTGCCTGGGGAAGGGAACCCGCGTGGAGCGGCGCCGGCGCCCCCAGCCTCGCAGTGTGCTTGCTTTGCAGGGCATGCCCCCGCTCAGCCCGGAGAAGCCCGCCCTGTGCGCCGGCTGCGGGGGCAAGATCTCGGACAGGTACTACCTGCTGGCCGTGGACAAACAGTGGCATCTGAGGTGCCTGAAGTGCTGTGAATGTAAGCTGGCCCTGGAGTCCGAGCTCACCTGCTTCGCCAAGGACGGCAGCATTTACTGCAAGGAGGATTACTACAGGTACTCCCCGCCCCCCACTTCTCACGGCCGGGTACACCTGCCGGGCCACCTACCCGAGCCTGGAGTCCCCTCTTGGCTCCCCCATCTTTTGCCCCTTCGGGGTGCCGTTACCATTTCCGCAGGGAAACCCACGGCACACGCCTTCTAGCTGCAATGCCCGGGCGGGCGGTGGGGCCGGTGGGCGGGACGCCAAGGTGAGGAGCGTGATCCGTGAACACCTCGCGCTCCAGCACCGCGCAGCTCGGTTGGCAGAACCTGGGGAAATGCTGGGAAGAGTAAACGGACGCGTCTCCGTCAACCGAGACTTGGTCCGTTTATTTATTTATTTATTTCTTCTTTTTTCCGCTTACTACGAACTGGGCAAGTTCCGTGCCTTGGAACTGAACTGGGGCCCCGGGCAGGAGCACCTGGGTGTTAGGGTTTTCGCGGGTGGCAGGAGACCTTGCAAACAACTAAGAAAAGGAATAAATGCCATTGCGGAAACCAAAGCCACTCAGTTCCGAGTTCCTTTGCCGCCGGTTAGAACCGTGTCCACCAGACTCTCAGCGACGAGCATCTTTGACTCTTCCCAGTTGCATTTCTGGACCGGGAAAGACCGAGCTGTGCGCAGGTGACCCAGCCCCACCCTCGGCCTAAGCGAGAGAGGCGGTTAAAGAAGAATATACTTTCCTCTACAAAACTGGCATTTTTCTAAGGCTGTGTCCAGAAGCTTTTCCGCACACTCTCACATCCAGGAATAATAATACCTTCCTTCATTTATAGAATAGTTTCTAATCGATTAAGCGTTTTCAACTGGCGTCGCAATTGCGCGCTCTGTTAGCTAGCGCAGGTTTGTTTGCTTAGTGTTTTGTTTTTGTTTTTAATCTTCACTTTACAGAAAAGGAAATGGAGGCTCAGTTGCCCGGTTCTTCTGACTTTAATGTAAGGGATTTTTCTTTTCTTTTCTTTTCTTTTGGGTCTTGGTCACCAGAACAGGTCAGTGAGCAAATAAAATCGATGCCAACATGGGCCCCACGTCCTGTCCTCCCCGAGCCTTCCCAGGTCTCAGCCGTGGGCCACTGCAGACCAAGCCCGGGTATCGCGGGTGGGAGACGGTTCTGTCTTGCCTCACCAGCGCCCTGACTCGACTGTTTCCTTCCAGAAGGTTCTCTGTGCAGAGATGTGCCCGCTGCCACCTTGGCATCTCCGCCTCCGAGATGGTCATGCGCGCCCGAGACTCCGTCTACCACCTGAGCTGCTTTACCTGCTCCACCTGCAACAAGACTCTGACCACGGGCGACCACTTCGGCATGAAGGACAGCCTGGTGTACTGCCGCGCCCACTTCGAGGCGCTGCTGCATGGGGAGTACCCGCCGCCGCTGAGCTACACGGAGCTGGCGGCCAAGGGCGGCGGCCTGGCCCTGCCCTACTTCAACGGCGCCGGGGCCGTGCAGAAGGGGCGGCCCCGGAAGCGGAAGAGCCCGGCCCTGGGGGTGGACATCGTCAATTACAACTCAGGTGGGCCCCCGCGCCCGCACAGCCCGGCCTGGGCGTCCCCGAGGACTCGGGAGCTCCTTTCCCGCCCGCGGTCTTGCAGCGAGAGGGGCTGTGCCCGGCGCCCCGCGTTCTCCCCGCTCGCTCGCCCTCCGAAGGGAAGGAGGGAGGGGCCGGAGGGGGAGGGGCAGGGGAGGGGACGTAGGGACAAAGCTGTATTTCGGCTGTGGCGAGAAACACATTCGTAACCGCGGGGCTGTAGTGACTTCCCCCAACAGGCTGAGCCAAATCCTTGCTGCCCATTAGTTAATGAGCCCATTAGTTTCTGGCTCCCAGTTGGAGCAAAACAGCCCCAGGGCAATTCCTTTGTGGAAGCCAAATTATAGATCCTGGAGGAGGGTTTCCTAAATCCTGAAGGAAGAAAAAAATCTTCAGAGCCCAACCTCAGTCTGTCTGGAGGGGGCAGAGGCTGTGGTCACCAGCCTGAAGTTAATCAGGAACACGGTTGGCAAGAGTGTTGAAAACCCAATCCCTGATCTTGGCGAACAGCAGCCGTAGGGGTGGGAATCGTGCTCCACAGCTGAGCTGGCCTGTGTCCTTCCCAAATCAGAGTGCCCACCCAGCGGCTCATTCCGTGTGACAGACCTTCCAGACGTGGAGACCCTGCCAGCTGAGAGGACTCCAGGTCAGGCCCCTGAAGAGGCTTGGTGTCTCAGGCTGCTCGTCTGTCCTCTACCAACCTTCTCTCCAAATTAAAACCAAAATGCAGGCACAGACCGAGAGCATACTTTCTTTCTTGCTTTGGGGACACACCTATCATTTATCAGTGTCTCTCACATGCGTCAATTTCCCATTGTAGGTAGCCTGCCCCCTGCTCCCACCCCCCAGGTGAGGATGGTGACAGGCCCTGCAGCCCATAATCTAACTCTGGGCAGGACAGAAGCTCTTCTTGCAAGTACCAGCCGCTGGAAAAGGGGTTTCAGAAAGCCCTGGATAACTCTGGGAGCCTAAGGCCCTTAACCGCTCTGACTTCTTCCCATGCCCTGGCCCAGGCTCGGCTGGGAACCTCAGTGGGCAGGAGAGTCTGGGAAGGGCAGACCATTCTGTTGGAAGGGACCTTGGGGACTGTATCGTGGCAACCTCACTGTCACCATGAGCACCCAGATAGCAAGTGTGGGCACCCGGAGCAGGGATCTTGCCTGTTTTTCTCTTCCAGTCCCCAGTGCCTGGCATGTGCCTGACATTGTTGCTCAGTGGTAAAGGAACAGTGTCCAGCCCGTGAAGTGATTTGCCCAAGGTCGTACAGCCAGTGTGCGCGTGGGACTAAGAGTCCTGCTCTGAGTTGAGAGCTTGCAGGGGAAGCCACGCAGGCCGAGTGGGCTCCCCCAGACTTCTGCGGGGCTCTCCTGGGGTTCTCGGCGGCAGATCTAAGTGAGGGAGACAGGCAGTTCTGGGCAGGCGCAGTGGCAACGGGCAGGGTCGCAGGCAGGACGGAGACCGGGGAGCCCAGTGCTGGCTGCGCTTGTCCCCAGGAGGTTCACGGCAGGGTCGCTGGACAACAGGACACGCACCGGCTGGCTCACGGTGGACCCCGCCAGGGCAGGCCTGTGCGAGGCAGCCGCACAGCGCTGGGTTCTGCCCACTCTGGGGGGCGGCTGCGCCCGGGCCCTGCTGCGGGGGGCGGCGGATTCGCGCAGGGGCCACCTCGCCTGGTCCCGGGGGCAGGGCAGGCCGGCCACTAATTGTTCTTTATTAATAGAAGATGACATCGGAATCTCCAGCCACTCATCAGGGCCCTACTGCCCTAATGAGAGAGAGAGAGAGAGAGAGAGAAACACATATGTAACTAGCGAGTTTTTTGGAGGGAGGGAATCTCTCAGCCGGGGTAAAGTCCACAAGGGTGGAGATTTCTAGCCAAAAGGCAACAATCCTGGCTTTTTACTTATTTAATCTAATTAGCTAAATTTGATTTCACCTTGGATCTTCCTTTATGTTAGAAAGATCCAAGGAGCCCTGAGAACAGTAGAATTTAGCTTCTCTTACCTCTCTGCAGAGAACTAGAAAGCGCAAATTTATTTCTTAAAAATAATGAAAATCTCCTTCTGAGCTACTTATTGCTGCTACGAATTGTTGAGAAGGTTGATGTTGTCCTGCTCCCGGAGGAAGGAAAAGTGAGGCCCCCTTAACCCAAAGAGTTTGTATATCACGTCACTGCCAACTGGATGCCTCTCAGTGGGCTTCTACTCCCTCCTTTCTGGACTTCCCCCAGAGATATGAGTAAATAGAGTGTGTGTATATGTGTGCATATACATATATATTTAAAGATTAGGTGAAAATAATCTAGATTAACTGGTTTAAAGATGGCTGACCAGAAACCAGCCCATTATTTTAAAAAGTGTTTATGAATTGAATGCTAGTTTGTTACAAAACTAGGAAAAGAAACCCTTCAGTAAATTAAAAACATATTAAACTGTAGAAAATAAAATGGACCCACAGTTTTAAATTATTTTAGTCTTCTTTGGATTTTATATTGCCATCTCTGCTTAAATGTAAACAAGTGTCATAAAGGGTAATGTTGATACTAAATCAAGTATAATTTACACAGTGATATGTTTTTTAAAATGCACAGAGAGCAGGTTTATGATTTAAAGACTCTCAGAGAAGATGTGAAACTTGGCAAAGGTCAGTTAGTGCTGGACATAAGGCAAATGCCTTTTAATGAGAATATTCTTAATTTAGTTTATACCTCTGTGCAAATCAGACAGATATTTAAGAAAGAGACATGGAAAGTTTATCTGAAATGCTGGATTGAAATAAGGCCCTCCAGAGGTGAAAAGAAGATGTAGTTTGGGAGAGGCAGATCTTATTTGGGTAATTTAGCATTAATTGAGAGACCAAACTTTTGCCATTTCTCAAAATCTGCTTTCCTTGGGTTCTTTCTTCCCATTCCGGCTTCAGGCTCCTGGTTGTTAAACTGGCCTGGCACTGACCCCTAGTGGTCTTCTAGGGGTCGGTGGATTCTCAGCAGGCTGCACTGACTATCTCCTATGTGAAAATAAAATATTTAGATCTTCTTACTAACTTTATCATACCAGATGTGTACTTACAGGTAGATGTTTAAGACAATTTTAAGAGTTATTTCATCACATAATTTGGGGAGAAAAGACCCCTATAGTTTTAGGAATAGACCTGAGGAAACACAATACTTTGCAAGTTTACATAATTTGTTTGTAGTTAAATGGAAATAATGTAGCATAATGCACTGAGTTACTCTGTAGAAGAAATAGATTTCTCTCTCAAGTTGCATAAGGTGTGATAACATGGTCACAGGAAAATCATAAACAGTACTGTTTAATAAAAATCTGACAGCCTATCTCCTTACACATTGAAGCGTGTACTTTATGTAGAAATGAGGCCTATAATTGTATTTAATGCACTAAAATACTCTGCTGAGTTTTAAGTCTAGCAATAATGGATACAGAGTGCATATTCATGGAAGCAATTTCATTTTCATCAAATAGTACTATAATTATTTTTCATAAACTTCATTTTAAGAATTGATGATTATATAGTTAGGTTGGGAATCATATTCATTACAAAAAGTATCACCTTGAGGGGGGAATGGCTAAGAGCATTACGTCTTCTAAGTGTAACGCTCACTTTGATGTGTTGTTCAGGAAAAGTTACATGTTAGTCACATGTGATAGGAATGAAATCTTATTTGAAGAAGCCTCCAGTGACTAACATGTGCTTCTTTGACCACTTTGTTGTGGGTATGTTTATACTCTGGTTGTGAAATATAACTCAGTTTACTGGAGATGAGTATAGTTTTACAGTAGGTCACAGAGATGCTATTTCATCCATTTGAGGATGTGAAAGTGTAATTCTGTAGAATATTTGAACTTGACATAGCCCCACTGGGATGAAATAGGATAAAATGTAAAGTATACTCTCTGTGTTATCTCTGGGTATACGGTTACTGTTTCTGGTGGAGTTTAAGAAGCCAAATGTTCAACATTTGAATGTATACCTGACTTGGATTCCACTTCAAGTTGATTTAATTTGGCATTAATATTCACTTGTAATTTTACTGATGAACAAAAGATTCAAAATCTTGACTGAATGCTTCTTGAGCTCCTGACCCTGTGTTTGACTCAGGGGATCCAAACGTGAATATGATATAGTCTTTTCCCTCAATGACCTTACCTGCTCTCTTGCCAAGTATGTTCTTCTATGTGTCTTATGGAAATACAAACAAAGGAGACATTAGTTCATGCCTAGTCTTGTTACATTGGGAGGAATTTCCTGTTGAATGAGTTTTGTATGTGGGTGACCTCTTGGTTGATGACTCTAAAACTTCTCTGTTTCTATAAATATGCAACTTGCTGAATATTTTTTAAAAAGTAATTCTAAACAGAGCATAGCAGGCAGATAATATTTTATCAAGCAGAATGGAAGACCTCATATCAAGGGATGCCTCACTGTTTATAAGATTCAAGTTTCTTCCCCTTAAATGACATGATCTATCTTCTATTATAATGCACTATGATTGGATCTGAATATACATCTGAAGAAAGGATTTAAGGAAAATAATGGCCATGCCCTTTAATTTGTGAAGTTGGCTGATTCAGTAAATATTTAGCACAATATTTTCATTTGTAATTATATTTCCTATCCAGAGCCAGGAGATTATTGGAAATGACCTTTTAAGTATGCAGCTTTACATCCTGGGGACGATGACTTTCTGGCTGGTTTCAAAGACTGGGATTGTTTTGCCCTTAGTGCTGAGAAAGGCTTTGCAAGGGGAGAGAAAATGCCACCCTTTCTCTGCCAGGCAGCCATGGGCACAGCTCACAAGCATCGGGAGCAGCAGGGACTAAGAGCTGAGCCTGGAAATCAGCACCGTCAGTGCCGCTGAACTGGGAGCTGTGAGGCGTGCTTCAGGCATAAACCGAGTGAAGAGAAGTCTGGGCTCATTCCCTTTTAGAAATATTTATTAAAGTCACTCCAGGGGAAACTAGTTTCTTTCTGGTATAGTGCTATAATAGCCAGTTATAGCTAAAAGCTCTCAAAAATAATATTCTTACATTTACAAAACAAATTTGCAAATTCTTAATTCCCAACTTCTCCCCCTTTCCCAGCCACTTTCTTTTTCCTGTTTGAAAAATCTCCAGGAATAAGGCTCAAATCTGAAATTGATTTAGAGTCTTCCCTTGGTTGGTAGGCTCTCAGAAACTTTCAGCCTTGAGAGAGCTGAAACATTTGCTTGCCATATCCCTTATGACAAAAAGCAATGCCTTGAGGCACTATATCTCATTCCAGAAATACAGACAAAACGTAGGGTCTCAAAGAAACTGTGTGTGAGTGTGGGCGGTGGGGGGCAGATACTCATAACTATTTTAGAAAAGGGTTTCTTCTTTTGACTCCTGGAGGTCTCTCTGAGTCCCACATCATTACTTAGGGTTTGTTAATCTTCCCCAATTTTTCTAGCAACCATTAAGCAAAAGAGAGGATTGAATTAATATTATTTGTTACATAAACTTCAGTTGTATCTACATTATCAGACTAGTTTGGCTCACTTTGGCAATTCTTTCTTCATCATTGGGTCGACAGCCTTTTTTACTATTGCCTTGTTACCACGGTAGCACCATACTGCCTGCTGTCGTCCCAGCTAATGCAGAAATTTCCACTGAGCAGTCGTTTGTTCACTGCCACAGGTTGTAATGAAAACGAGGCGGACCACCTGGACCGGGACCAGCAGCCTTATCCCCCCTCTCAGAAGACCAAGCGCATGCGGACTTCCTTCAAGCACCACCAGCTCCGCACCATGAAATCCTACTTTGCCATCAACCACAACCCGGACGCCAAGGACCTCAAGCAGCTTGCCCAGAAGACAGGCCTGACCAAAAGAGTTTTGCAGGTAAGACACCTCCATCTTTGTGCATACATCTCCCCTCCCCTTGCCAGTGAAAATAGTTCTCTTCCCTGGTTAGCGTGACATGGATATTTCTTATACTGCTTCTTGGTAGTTGATCGTAGTTACCTCCCTAGAGGGTAGGCTGAGATGCTGCAGGGGCTTCCTGGAGGGTGCTCAGAGACCCGAGTCTTTTTAGATTCAGCCACATCCCCCCACAGATGGGGAGATGGGCCCTCCAGAGCCAGCACAACTCGCCTTACCGCTGTGTGAATGCAAGTGATGTTATTTGCAAAGCTGTGGCTCTAGAGATTTCCGTGCACATCAAGTTCAGTGCACAGACTTACGAGGGGCCTGCTAGCACTGTCTTGCTTCAGCGGACTCTTAGGCTCACTCACATGCTGTGACCTTCCAAATTCAGCCGGACCCTTTTTTCCAACTCCTAAAAGTCCAGTTAGTGTCTCAGCAACCGACTGGAGCAAGTATTTTCCCACCTTAACAGACCATAATTAAACACTACCTACTGGGAGTTAGTTTTGCTGTCCAATTTCTCTTAAGCTCATCACGCTAAGAATATACAGCCAATGACACTATAATGGGCTGCTGTGAGTCACATGTGATCTTCTCCCACTTCTTAATGGCGAGTAGCAGGCGTTTGAAATTCTGCTAAGCAGTTTCAGGCTGTCTGAGGTCTGTGGTCTGGGAGAATTTTTCCTATGTGAAGAAAACCTGCATGGGTCAGACCCTTGAATAGCTTGAACTCTGTGTCAGGGATGTTCATTTCAGGAGTGAGTCTCACCTTGCCATGCCTTTAACGGCCCTGCTCTCTCCTCCTCCTCCTCCTCCTGCAAAGGCAACAGTGGAGGACTCAGGGGCTATTTTCCTCCCTGCGTCCCTGTGCCTTCCTTTCCGCGGTGCATCCACTTGAGCACCGGCCGTCCGGAGAGGCACCTGTTCATGCCGGGGTCGAACATGCGCAAGGGAGAGAAAATACACCTGTCGTGTTGCTTGAATTATTCTGTTTTAAAGGGGAAAAAAAAGCCCCTCCCCTCCCAGGAAAAATACACAATTATATTTAAAAGGAGAGGCATATATCCAAAAAAAAAAAGAAAAAGAAAATTAAAGAAAAGGAAAAAAGGAGAAAGAAAAAAGAGAGTCAGGGAGGAGACACAAAGGCGAACCTCGGTAAAGAAATCGACTGGGATTGGTTTGCAGGTTTGGTTCCAAAACGCTCGAGCCAAATTCAGAAGGAACCTTTTGCGGCAGGAGAGCGGGGCCGTGGACAAAGCGGACGCGGCCCCCGCGGACGGCGCCGCGACCACCCTGACAGACCTCACCAATCCCACTGTCCCTGCGGTGGCCGCCGCGACCCCTGGCGTGGACAGCCGCGACCCCGGGAGCCCCTCACAGACCACCTTAACGAACCTTTTCTAACATTGGTTTTTTTCTTTTTTAAAAAAAAATTCTTCTGCTTTTTATTATTATTCTAATTATTATTATTTTATTATTTACAAGACTTTTTTTTTTCCTTCTAACCCACAAGATATTTGGGGAATAAAAACATGACAGCTTGGTGTGTAGCATCTGCAGCCACTTGGCAAATGAGTTTACAGTATCGTCTCCTTCGAGTGAATATATTTTGTCTGCAAAGTGTATTTGCATTTTTTTTCCTTTAATTCATTAGGTCTTTCAGTTGGGAAGGGGAGTTTTTGAATCATTCTTATAAGTGCCTCTTAAAATTGTATGTTACTTATTTCCAGAATCTCGAAGAAAAAAAAAATGAGTGGTATTGTGATGGGCAAATAATCATATTCCTGGTAAAATGATTAGGTTAATAAAGAACCAGATAATTAAAGAGTAATTTTTAAAGTCTTATAATTGTATGGGTGATTGTGGAATTTTGAAAACATCCCTTTTTTTTAAATTTTAGAACTGAAAAAAATGTTTTGAGTATTTCTATTTCTTATCTGAACTGTTAATTCAAATGAGGAATATGATTAAACAAAAGCATTAACTATAGCAATTTTAAGTAGTATTGATTAATTAGGTGGGAAACCTCTTCCAGGAATATGACTTTTCCTTCTCTTAGGGATGTACAACCTAAAACACTTTTTACTTACTTGTTTTTCAACATTTGAAAATAATTAAACTCCCTGTGTATCCATGAAAATTCCACATAGAATCTGAAATTCTATACTTTTACCCTCCTAGAGCAAAAAAACAAACAAAACAAACAACCAACCAACCCTCTGAAACCATTCCTTCTAAATTACTTTTTTTCCCAGGGAAAATGGAAATAAGCAAAATATAATTTTTTAAGAAGTCAAAAAAATGGTATCATTTAATTAATAGCTCTATTAATTGGCTTCAGCTGTACCATCATATTGTATCTGGCATTCTAGATGAATAATGTTTAAAAAAAACCAACCTGATAGACTAATACTAACAATGAGAATTCTTTGGTTTTGTTTTGTTTTTATTTTGGCACAGGTTGACTTAATGTGTCAAAAAAACCCTTTTCTGACATTAGAGATTTGAAGTTATTAGTCTTAAAGTAGAAAAACTCAGAAGCCTTGTGGATGCTGATCTGAATATATTTCCTAGTTTACAGTAGCATTTTTTTTCTTTAATTTAAGCTAAAATCTTAATGGTCTGGGCAGTGGTGAATGTTCATCTATATGCTTCTGTTGTAGTTAAATACCAATTAGATTGTGGATTTCCTAAACAAAATAAAAAAGAAGTCAAGATATATGTCTTGCTTTAGTGGATTGTTAAGAATAACTTTGCACATATTCTCCACTTCTTGGACCCCTTAAATCTCCTCTGGTGGTCTGAGTGGCTATTTAATAGATTTTAAAGGTGTCCTTCTGGCTGTATAAATGTGTGGTTACATATTGACAGTTCACTGCCCACATTAAAGTGCATTATTGTAACTTTTGCTCAGGGTCTTTAGAAAATTAGCACAGAAAGTAGCTTATTTTTTAAAAAAAGATGATGGAAGATAAGTTAACACTGTAACAGAAGAAAGGTGTGATTGCCATTATATATTTAGCAAGTGTGGTTATCATCTTATATGGACCTTAAATCTTGACTTTTCATATTTCTATTACACTTTGGGCATTTACCACTAACCAGACCAAACAACCTTGGTAAGGCTGAGATCTTATTAATACAGTTTTACAGGTAAAATATTGACACTTAAAAATTTTGTTCTTTGACAGAACAATATATGGTACTATAGATCTACTTTATTAAGTAGACTAATTATAACTCAGTTCTCCTATGTGCCTTATGATATAACTTGGAAGTAAGTTTGTGAAAAATCAGGATATATGTGTTGTTTGTTAAATTAACTGTTTGAAGCCCTTTTGACACCTCACTAGTTTTGTACTGTTTCACCTCTTATTTCTGAAACTCTTTTTATGGTGTATCCTGTTAGAGGGACAAACATGTCATAGAAAGCAGTTGTGCACTCTTTCAAATATAGTTGATGAATTCAATAATCTTATATATTGAGCTTCGTGTTTATAGTACAGTAAGTGGTCTAGCAAAATTGTCCATGTTTCTTTGTTTATTGATAAATGCATTGTATAGAAACTATTTCCCCTAAATATTTATGGACCAAACAATTGTGATATATCCTATTAAATTTGTGTGAATAAACCATTTTGAATCTAAGGAGTTTTATTTCCCACCAGTTTTTATTTAAGTTTTAACTGTACTAGTGTGTTTCCACTATCTATATGTAAAAGCTGTTAAAATGGTAATATAAAATTTAAAAAAATATTTAAACATACAACTAGTTTTTAGATTTTCAAACTTCTGATTCATATTGAATGTACACACGGTTGCACAAGCAATGTAATTCAACCTAGAATTACCTTTAACTATATTTGCTCATAATAAAAGTAATGCCCCACTGATTTGACTCAGGCCAATTTTTAGAATAAAAAAAGATAATTAGCAGATAAAGTAATTGCATGAAAAGGAACCTTAAATATGATTAAGATTTCATGTTAGGTCTATTGAGCACAAATGGATATTTGTAAATCTAAATAGAAATTGAAGACCCCTAAAAGCCAAGTTGCTCTGTAGTTAATAAATTGTCACTATGATTTTTTTCAGGGAGAACAAATCTTGGGGCATTACAGCCAAACATCCCGACGTTTGAAAATTCCCTAAAGTATTAAAAGAAGGGGAAAAGTTTGATCGGAAATCCACTGCAGTGAAGACAAAGACACTATTAGGTTATGATAATCATACATTTAAAAATTTATTGAGCCAAAAAAGAGAGAGAGAGAGAGAAAGAGAGACAGAGAGAAAGAGACTTAAATGTCATTTATTGAATGTTAACAAAGCTTGTGTTCTTTATGGTGTCTAACACTAATGAAGGCTTAAAATTATGTGGTTTAAAACAAAATCAGATAAACCTTGTATAAACCAGAGCAACCTGGCAGTAATATGCCCACCCCATAGTTGAAGAAAATTATTACTGAAAAAAAATTCCACACATTTGTCAAGCACAAATAGTTGTAAAATAAAGTCCAAAAACATTCATGTCACCTGCTTGCTAATGTGTATTAGTCCTGTTAATGGCATTTTCCAATTGTAAATTCAAAGAAAAGCTATCACTCATTTAAGAGTATAGGGATCAAAATCCAGTACTTTTAGTATCATTGTTTATTACTTCCTTTTTAAACAGAAATCTCTGCATGCACATCTGTCACCTCTAGTGTACATTTCTGTATGATGACTTATCTTTGCTGTTTCTTGTATGATAAATAGCTTTCACTAATAAACATCTTATTTGATGCAAACATAGTTAACTTTATGTTAAATACACTGTTGAAATTAATTTTGAACACTGTCTGAAAGAGGCAGCACAGTACATTTACAACTCGCTATGAAAAAATCCAAACAATATATCGAGGTTAAATTTTAGTAATCAAGGATAAAAGTACTTACTTGGTTTGTTTTTAACTTTTCATGACTTATTTTCATTAGTTGTATTCAATTGATACATTTATTAAAAACAAAAACAGAGTAAACCCAAATTACAACGAAAGCAAACCTCAGAACAAACCATTGTGTAAAATCTCAGCAACTTTTTTTAGGTTATTAAGGTAAAATTTATAGATCCTCTGTGAGTTTACATGTTTGCTATGCAATGAATAAATTTATGAAGTGTAGAAATATATTCTGAACTATGAAAAGATCCAATCTTTGCATGGTTCAAGTTACATATGATTATTACAAACAAAGGACAAATGGAAAGAAAAGCAAATATTTAGGAATGAGGTTTTTTAATTGTTAAAGGGAATATTTGAAGAAAGAATTTTTTAACTCTTCCTATTTAGCTGTATATCCAAAGCATATGTTAAACAAATTAACATATAAAATGCTTTCCGGAAAAATTTTCATGATGATGAAATTTTTATTATATACAAATGAACCCTATGTAAATGATGTAACTTTTATGAATGACAGACATTAAATATTTCACTTACATGTATTCTCAGAATTTTGAATGTTTTCTTAAATGCTTTCCCTTCCTGAATACTAAAAAAGAAACAAATTGTTTTTAAAAAGAGAGAGCAACTTACTAATATATAAAAAAAAAAGCAATGCACCGTGACAAGTCTACTATTTTGAGTGATCATGAAACATGTTGGTTTTGTCAGTAACTTGAATGTTTATGCCTCATTGAAACCTCATCCATGGCCATAGCAACTCAAATAGATTTTCCGATACATTTCCAGCCTGTTTATTCCAATCTTTGCCCTGCAGCTTTGCCTCCTTTCCCTGTTCTGTCACCTATGGCGGTTTCATTTAGGAATATTTTGGAACCTCGCCTGGTTTCACAGACCTTTAAATATTTGTCTGGTATGTGAAATGCGGGAAGAGACCAAAGAGGGAAAGAACATAACTGCAATTAGACATCTGAAAAAAATAATACAAATTTGAAACAGGCACATTTTTAAAAAGTAAAAGAAAGGAGTGCTAATTACATGAGTGGGAAGAGAAGAGGCATGTGACGCGGAGCTGGAAGGTCTCGCACGCTCTTCTGTGACGTGCGGCCGTCCTGGAGTCTGGGCAGCTGCAGGCTTGCCCTTTGGTGTGGGACAGAAGAACGTGGACCCCTTAGCTGGGAGCAAGACACGACCTTCTCGTAGCTTCTCCCTCCCAATTGCCTGGGTTAGTCTGACTTCTGGCAAATTGATCTTGGGCACAAAAGGCTTTACTGAGAGTTGGCGTCTGTGAGCTTTGGTTGAGCAGCCACCTTCATGCTGACTTACATAGTGGGTGGGTTTTTGATACCTCAAATAAGGATAAAACGCCGTCATAAAGGACCCAAAGCAAACACTTTTAAAACCTTAGTGATTTTTTATCACCTGAAAAGTCAATTGCTTTATTTAACAAAATCCCAGTGGATTCTTTTACAATAACCTTTTTTTTGGAGTCAAAGAATTTTTTCTTATTAGTGACACATAAATATCATCTCATTTTCTATTGCGGTGTGACGGCCAGGGGTGTGCTGGTGGGCAGAGTCAGAAATGAGAAGCTCCGGAGTGGAAATTTGAAGTCGTGTCATTCTAGGCTCTTAAAGAGAATATGAGGGGTAATACTGTTGTAAAAATAAATATACACACCTGGTTTTGTATGGCGTTTGCTATTGCATTTTAAACTACACTATAAGCAAAGCTAGCTTCACTTGTAGAGAGTTTGTGGACTCTCCAAGTGATTTATCCCTTTTACCTGTTCTGGTCTCTAGACACCATGGCAACACAAGGACAGTGGAACTTAGTTGGGACTGAAGAAATATCATTGAATTTTCTTTGAAATCGTACATATAATTTCTGGATTGGCTTTTTGGATCTATTTTCTATTTTTAGTAATCAGGAACCAACTCTGGATATTAAAATAAATAAAAACTCTCTAATGTAAAGCCACAATCCTTAGCTTTAGAGCCATATGAAGTTTTCTCTTTATGGTTTGTTATTGATTTTGGATATTTTTATAATACGTACTCTGCCTTTACAACATTTTTTTCCAGAAAAATATTATAATTTACCTTATTTTCACAATAAGTTATAATTTTAAGTTAAAATATTATTTTAAATGTCCTCTGGGAAGATTTCCATTTTATTTTACGTGGTTACATATCAAAAAAAAAAAGGCTCTCAGAACTAGAACTGTGCATGATACTCAAGGAAAAGTCTATAAATATTATGTAAGTAGTAATATTAGTGTCACAAATAAATTTCTTTTTAAATGTGTTGCAAAATAGATAATTTTATCTAACATCATTCTCCACTTGCAACATTTCTCTGTGAGTATTAATATAGTTAACCCTCCCTTATCATGTATCACATCAGTAACTCTTTCTTCCCTTGGATTATTAATTTTTGCTTCTTTGCATTACATTTTATCCTGTGCTGAAATGACAAAAACCAAGCAAGAATAAAGATCCAGGTATTAGCCATATGTAGAAAGTTCCTGGTGTGCATTTTTGTGTATTTTTCCCTCACCTATTACTATAGAATTGTCAGGAACGTTTTTTTTCCTTTGGAACTTCCTGTTTACATCTTGCATGATCTTATAAATTAATCTGGAGTAACTGGATATCTTTTATGGTTATTTGAAAATAAAATTTGCTACAAATACCATGCTCCAGTCTCTGTTGCCTCATATTATGCATGAATATATTAATTTTCCTATACTTTCATATTGAACCAGAAAATATTGACCTCAGAGGATATTTAAATTATTACTTATAACAAATACACAAAGATGAAGAAATTTAAAGATGAAATTGCCTTTACTTAATCATTCTCATTCTGCTTCTTTTCCTTTTCCAAAGCAGCAAAAATCATGAAGGGCTATCGGCTTTGACATTCAAGGGCTTTGACAGCTCACATCACTTAAAGTTATGTTTGTTATTGAGTAAACTTTAATTCTATAGAATAAATGCCCTTTATGCGATGTGATTTTTGAAAGCACAAAGGTAATTCAGGATTTCAAGCAGCTGAAGCTTGAATTGAATGAAAACATTGAATTCTACAAACAGTTTTTCAGAAGAAAAACATAGTAGAAAATAATTTTAAATGTAATATTTGTAGCATTTTACCTGATTGGCCTAGATATTGTACAGGAATTTTAAAGAGCTATAAAAACCTCCAAAAGGTTGTGATATAAATAATAAAGTAATGATATTTTTTGTAATATAAATCGAGGCAGCTTATTTTATAAATACAATTACATAGTTACCTTATTATTTGAGTGCAGATTCCAAGATCTCCTTCTGGATTTTTTTTTTGTTTTTGAGACAGAGTCTCGCTTTGTCGCCCGGGCTAGAATGCCGAGGCGTCAGCCTAGCTCACAGCATCCTCAACCTCCTGGGCTCAAGCGATCCTCCTGCCTCAGCCTCCCGAGTAGCTGGGACTACAGGCATGTGCCACCATGCCCGGCTAATTTTTTCTATATATATTTTTAGTTGGCCAGATCATTTCTTTCTATTTTTAGTAGAGACGGGGTCTCGCTCTTGCTCAGGCTGGTCTCGAACTCCTGACCTCGAGCGATCCACCAGCCTCAGCCTCCCAAGTGCTAGGATTACAGGCGTGAGCCACCGCACCCAGCCTCCTTCTGGGTATTTTAATGACAAGATGTTCATATTTACAAGGGCTCTTATATAGTTCCCTGTTCAGCTTTCTTAAGTGCAGCATCACGAGCCTGTGTGCATGTGTGTGTGTGATATTTTCTTCATAACCCATGAAAAGATACATGTTTTTTAAGAAAGAAGGCTCATCTCTTTTAAAACCAGTTTTTAATTAAAAGCAAAACAAAAAGGCAAAATAATGGCAACTTTTCTTCAGTTGAGGTCTCGTGATTGGTCTGCTTTTCTTCCGGCCTGGCATCCAGCTATGCTCCTCAAGCATGCCTGCCAACGCAGCGGCACTCTCACTAGGTTCTGTGTAGGTTACAGTCCTCACTGAGCGTGGCCATCACTTGGCGTTTTGCTGAAATTAGGTTTCTGTTTTGAACTTTTCTGTGAACAAAGTTTTGACTAATACTTATATTTCAACATAAATAGCCACAACAAAAAGGCCATTTTTGTTGGAATGAAGAGTTTAATTTCCTTCATCCATTAAAAGAGGCACGGTAGAAACAAAAGGCTCTTTCACAATTCAAAGAGAATATTTTGGTTTAAATTGAGCATTATTAGTCTATTAAAGTGTCTGGACCTCCATGAGTTCATTAGTAAATATTAAGTATAAATTTATCGACCTATCCACATTTATGTGCACGTAAGTATCCGCTCTGGCGTGCTAAGTGTGCATACTATGTCATAGATATTTACATCCTGATGTCTACCAAGAGACATTTCACCACATGTATGACTTCAATAGCCTGAATACCCAAGAATTAAGTGTTGGATTATGAAGCATTTGAAGTTGACACCGATGTTTTCTGCTTCTCTAGAGTACCTTGTATTGGAATGTATAACCAATAAAAGTTCTCACCACGGACTTTATTTTTGTTTTGATTCGGATATGGATAAACTCATAGAATCACTCCGTGTGTGGAAAGAGCCTTGCTATTAACGGATTGGTGCAAATCCCCATTTTTCCGCATTTGAAACAGAAAGCACCCGGACAGATGTGCATTGTTTCTAGTTTAGAGATAATTGTGGGCTTTCCTCAGAAAAACATGGATATTAAGAGTTTTTGTTTAGTCTCTGTAGATTTATACTTTTTTTTTTAGAGGCTCAAGTGATCCTCCCACCTTGGCCTCCCAAAGTGCTGGGGTAACAGGTGTGAGCCACTGCACCTGGCCAGATTTACACACTTTTTACCATTGCTGAAATAGTGTAATTGAAGCAATATAGCTACTACTGATACCTCTTATTTATTGCTTCTGAATTGTTAGTGCAAGTTGCATTCAATTTAGAAAGACTACAATGATTATAAACACTGATAGTTACTATTTCATAGAATTTTCTATAAATGTTAATAGCTTTTATTCATCTATCAGTTGCTTACCACCATTCCTCCTAAATTTTCTTTCATTTCACTTCTATTCCCATCACATTCTTGAAACCACTTTCCTTAAAGTTAGCAATGAACTTTTCTTTACCCAAATCATGGCATTTTCCCTGTCTTTATTCACATTTGCTTTTGTGCCAGATTTTCACACCCCTTGTTACTTGCTTCTCTCTAGAACTGTTTCCCCGAAGGCCACACACCTGCTGCCTCTCCCTGGGATTCTGCTGACTCAGAGCCAGCACAGCCTGGTCCAGCCCCAGGTCCCCTCTCTGCTCACGCACAACTCGCCTCCCTGGAAACGACATTCTTTCTTAGAGGCTCAGCTTTTTAGTGATGACTCAAATATATTTCTCGGGGCATTTCCACCTGACTCTTCTGCTATTGCTTGAAAGGCAGCATAAATGAAATTGAACTCACTTTTTCTCTTCAGCCAACTTCTGGACTTTTTTCCACTTTTCTTAATGACATTATGGAAGTTTCTCCCAGTCACTCAGACTGGGAGTCACCAATTTCTCCATCTCCTTCTCCTTTTTTAAAATCTTTTTTAGATCATCTTGTATCATTCTGTTGCCAAATCCTACACGTCCTTTTTTTTTATACTATGTCTTTATCTAGGTCTTGATCTCTTTTTTTATTTTTTTGCCATTTTCCCTTACCACTATTCTTGCTCGAACTAAGTTCTCTTGACCTGTGGGAAGATACTCTCTGTAGGAAGTCATGAGTTGTTTCAGACATTGCTTCTCCCATCCCGCTCTCTGCTCTCCCGTAGGAGTAGAACAAATGATCAAAAAATTTTAAAGGATTATATCTAAACTATGTGCAATAACTTTCTTAGTAATATAGAATCATGGGATCTAGAAGATGGTGAACATTCTCTGTGGGGGTTTGAAAAGAGCCTGGTTATCACTTATTTTGAGGAAGTGGAGGAGAGCGTTCTTAGCCCGTGTGTCATTGGAATAGAATATGCAGTCGTGTGTTGCTAGCAGCAGGGACACGTTCTGAGAGACGAGTCATTAGGCAATTGTTTCTTCGGGCGCAGATGACAGAGTGTGCTTACGCAAACCCGGATGGTGCAGCGTTCCACTCACCCGGGCCAGACAGCCTGCTGCTCCCGGGCTACACACCTGTACAGCGTGTTACTGAACTGAATACTGTAGCCTGTTGTAACACAGCGGTAGGTATTTGTGTGTCTGAACACACCTAACATCTCACTCTTAGAGAACATCTAAACATGAAAATGGGACAGTAAAAATACTATAACCTTAAGGATCCACCATCATATATGCGGTCTGCTGTTGACCGAAATTATTGTTGCGTGGTGCGTGACTATACTTATTAATTTTACTTGGTAAAACTTTAAATGTTAACTTCATATTAAAACAATTAGGGACACACAATAGAAGAAAATAAAAGTGTTGCTTGAATTATTATAAAGATAAAATCTGCTAATTCGAAGGAAGTTTTAGTTTGCAGGTGGACGTCCTAGTGCTGAGCACCAGGTTCTTAGGAAACTTCCGGGCAGGAGTTTGAGGAGTAGTGAAGTCGTAGAGCAGAATCAGGTTTCTTTCTGGTGCCAACCACATGTGATGGGTGGGTGTGTGAAGGGCTTTGCACAGACAGACAGACGGACCTGGGTTCAGATTCTGCCTCTACCCCCGAGATGCTGGTCCACGTCCTCATCTGCTCAAGTTTTCACCCCGCAGTCACTGTGTGGGTCCCCTCGTGTCTGGTCGCCCCTCACTCAAATCCCACCGTGTGCCACAAGAGTTCTCTTTCTAAACGTCGTCTTCAGCTGCATCTTCTTTCTCACGAACTTCAGTAGATTCCATGGTAGCTCTGATGAAATACAAGCTCCTCTCTGAGACGGTCAAGGTTATTAGTAATGTGACCCTATCTTAACTTTTCTGGTTTGTTTTTCACTCCTTCCATCACTAACCCCTCATCGTCCACAGCACGTGTTATATTAATTCTCATGGTCATGTTGTCACATGCAATATCTTCTATAATTATAAACCCTTTTCATTACTTCCTATCTGCCTAAACCTTACAAATCTTTTTTTCTTCATTACTTATTGTATACATAATACCAATAAAGAAAAATTTTCAGAAGAAATAACATCACCTATAATCCTAAAGCCATCACATTTCACCCACACAGATTGTTTCCATGTTCTTTTCCCGGACTTGTATCTTTTTTTTTGGAATTATAATAATTTTGTTAAAGCTCATAGCTTGGTATCTGGGACATGATAAATATCAATAATTGGTATCTGAATTTGCATCTCAGAGCCATCAATCGTTCACACTATTCTAATATATCTCTATGAAAATTATCTCTGTTAACACTTATCATAGATGCCTTCCTTCCTGCCCACCCATAACTCTCCTTATATGTCCTACACTTGACACGAATAATATTAGGCCTTTATTATACACATATCACAAGTCTACTTATTTCCTAATTAGATTCTAATTATCTCCCCCACGTATTGTACCTTTTTTGAGAAAAGGCATGGTATTATATCTTTATAGTTACATTGTATTTTTAAAGGCATGAGGAAAATAGTAATTGTTTAATAATAAGCATTTAAAAAATTGAGTTGTGCGGCAGTAGCTCTTTCATAGGTAAGTGGAGAGTGTCGGCTGAAGGAGACGTTTTGGCTACAACTCTGGGGACAACGACGCTGGCACCTAGACTCCCTCACGACGCAGGTCAGGGAGGGCTACTGGTGAGGACCCGGAAGGACACAGGTCTCACTTTCCCTCTCCGAGACTGCTGCGTGCTGGCTGGGTTAGTCCCTCCAGAATGGAGGTGAGAGTTCTAACCATTTTTATTCTCCTCTGTAGCATGTAACAGCCGTCATCACGATGAGTTTCTGGCATGCAGAGCAGTCCAGGGACCAGTCCTGGTGCCTCGACTGGGAAGGCCCGGGTCTCCATGCCCTCAATATTTGGTTTTGTCCCGGCAGTGGCTCTTTCCGTTTTGTAAGAACACTTACCACCCTGGAGCTTTTGGAAGCACATGTAAAAGAAATCAAAAGACTCAAAGGAGAACTAAACAACACGTCGCTACTGCTGAATCATGATGCCCTATGCCCACGACAGAGGCATTTATTTAGTTGCTGCTCTGTTCACTGATCCATCGCTCCGTTCTGAGTCTTGGACCGAGTGTGACTGTGCACTTCCCAGACTGTCTTACACATTCATAAGGCGAAGTCTCACATCTCGGGAAGCAGGAATGTTTCTTTCGTGCCAGATTAGTTTTCAACCACATTTTAATGCTCACTAGCGTCAAGTGTGTCTGTCTCGACACAGCCCGACACCAACAGCAGTACCTTATCAGTGGATAAACCCCGAGCAAAAATAAATTTAACACACTGATCAGAATTTGGCCTCAAAGCTTTGAGCTGCGCTGAGAGTGTCTGCAGTGGTTTCCGGCTCGTCCTCCCGGCCGAGAGTCGCCATGATTAACATGCATGGTGACCAATAATTGGCCATCGCTACATTAATAAAATAAATATGACCTTTAGATAAATACAGGTAGACGTCACTCAAAGTGAGGAATAATGAACATTGAAAGAAATTCTGAATAAGATGCTCTGATGCATCTTTTTTTTGAGATAGGTAAACTTTTAAAGTACGAACAGGTTTGCAGATGGGCATCTTTTTACTCTCAAATTCTTCTTTTAAGCCACAAACATTACTCGTTGAGCTTTTTCACAGAACTGAATGTACGAAGCAGGCAAGAATGAGGCCGTTCTGGTGCAGAGAGGAGGGCGGGGGTCCCACCGTGCCGTCTCCCACCCTGGGCACAGCAGCCCCCGAGCCGCGCCAAGGAAACCGGGGCCGCCGGGTGCACGCTTTGGAAGCCACGATTTTGGATCCAGTCCTATTGAAGACTTTGATAAAAGTACGTGGACGACCAAGAGTGATGTTCTTGTGGCAGTGGATTAGATGGAACTTCGAGTGGATCACTTGAACAGCGTTGGTCTTGGTTTCATCATCTGTAAAAAGAGAGGCTGCCCTAAATCAGTGTTTCCAAAACCTGCTTGAGCTGAAGTTTCGTCTGGAGGGCTTGCTGGGAACAAGGGTCTGGCCCCGCCCGTCCTTCACGTGAGAGGCCTGTTTCAGAGCCGTGCCCCACGCGGTCAGGCAGGTTGGGGACACGCTGGCTCAGGTGGCTTCACTTTCAGCACCAACCTTCGTGACTTCCTCCCGTTTCTTCCCTCTGTGACAGGAGTGTTTCTTCAGATCGGGAAGGGAAAGCAACACTGGAAAGCAGGAACTCACACGGGAGTGCACGCATGGTGAGTAGTGGCGGCTACGTGAAGCTGTTTCACTCCCGGAGAACTTGCCCAGACAGCCGTCGGGAGTCTCAGAAAGTGGCGAAAACGAGGGTGTACACGAGGAGATTGTGTTTGAAGTTCAGCAAGCTCTCAGAGCATCCGGAGATACTCTTTCGGGTGAAATGTAACATCCGCAGCTCTGCACCCCTTCAGCCACCCTGGGCTACCGAGGGCACCGCAGAACTTGTCACATCCAAATCGCAACCTATTTCCCGCTTTGTGCTCCTGGAGTTCTCCCACCACCCTCCTGCTGGAGACGTCTGGGCGTCCCTGGGGGGTTCCGGACATACTCGTGTACCTGCTGGGCACAGAGCAGGACGTGGTCCCACATTATCCTCAGCTCTGGTTTCCTGCGATGTCTTCTGCCCGTGAAGCTGTGTAAGGTGCCCACTATGAGAATGCACCATTTGTACCGAAGATGCTACTCCCCAAATGTCCCCAAGAGAATGACTCCTCCCCCACTCACTGCTGCACTTTTCGTGTCACCTTCTTGTCATGCAGCCCTTTCCTCAACTTCTTATGGCTCCTCCTGTCCCCAGACCTGGACACCAAAGGACTGTGCTAGGGGAGAGATGCCATACTGCCCCTCCCCCCAGGCATCTGTACATAACCCCCTTCGTCCTCCAGCCCAAACAGACGCCCTCGGACAACTGAATCCTGCAGATCAGTCCTGTCCATTTTGCCAGACGTGATTCGACATGTTAGAATCTCAATTTGGGCTCAAGGTGGGAGAGCCACTATGTACAGTTATGTAGACCGGTAACTGACTTGAAAATCAATCCCAGAGAGCACCAATTAATGAATTAATAGACCCAGTGGGAGGTGTCTGGGGGCTTGTTCTTCTCAACATTTTTATTAGTGAATTAGTTTGAGGACAGAGCTGTTGAGCTCGTCACACTTGCAGATGGCACGAAGCTGGGAGTGACAGAAGACACAGTGGACGGCAAAGTCAGAACCGAAAAGATACTAAGAGATTGGAACGCAGATCTGAACCTAAGAAACAGAATTTAGGAAGGACAAAGTGTAAAGCTACGGGCAGGTCCTAAACTCCACCTGTGCAGGTAAGAGTCACGGCAGCGATTGTAAACTGTATTCTACCATGGAACACGTTCGTCAAATAAAATCTTACCAGAACTCTCACACGTGAGGAAAATCCGTTCTGGTCCACGAGGGAGTGGGGGCTCCAGAAGCCCCTCCCTCCTCCTCCCCACCCCTCTCCACGGCCCCTGGGGAGGGTCCGCGAAACAGAGTTCGAAACTCTTGGGCTCCGAGCGGGCGGGGGAGTGAGTGTGAGGAGAGAGAGCCAGGAGGGTGAATGTGATGAGCAGCGGGACATGTGAGCAAAACCTGGTCAGTGTCAGTTTCGGGCAGATTCAGCCCGAGCCGATGGCGTGATGTGGTCCTTGCCCTGGACCTGGTGACCTTACTGAGGTTGAGGTCGTGGCCACAGAGTACCAAGACTGGGGAGTGTGTCTCTGCAGGACAACCCACACAGGGACATTATGCCTTCACGCCATTGTGATCACCTGGAAGCCGTGATTTTACAGTTTGCCTTTTCACTAACATTTTATCACCATATCATAAACATTTCGCACATTGTTAGATAATTAGTATTTGTAATGGCTGCATATTATGCCATCGTATAGCTATCCCACAGTTTGTAGAACCATTTTCCCACTGTTGCAAGATTGGCCAGGGCTGCCACGTATGACTGCCCAGGCTGTGCACTGCTCAAGCCCAAGGACACTATTCTCAGAGACTAAAGTGACTATAAAAAATTGTTTGTGTTACTTTTCTTCCTCATTTTTCCTTTAGGTGGCCTGCCATTTAGACTGCTAATACGTTTTCTTTTAAGGTCATGGGTATGGCTGGAATAAAAACAGGTATTTGTTCTTCTAGGATTTAAAGAATTTTAGTAACACCAGAGTGTGTCTGTTTCTCATTGGGCTGTATCCTAAGAAGAATAACTGGGGCAGTAAAAATACTCCACACATTGGGTGTTCCCAGTATTCTTTCTATTAACACAATCCACAAATGAGATAAATTATGAGTCTGACACTTCCGAGTTAGCAGGATGACTTCGGGTTTATCACTTAACTCAGCTCTGACCTTGCTCAGTACTTAGTTTCCTCGTCTTAACAATAAGTGATTTAAATGAGGTGATCTCAACGTTCCTCTCAATTTAATGTTTCACAATAGTGTTATAGTTTCCAAGTCAGTGAAAACATTTTTTAGATATGGAAGTGATAATATATAGCACATTATCTTACATATATATATTTTTTTTTTCTTTTTTTGAGACAGGGTCTTGCCCTATCTCCCAAGCTAGAGTGCCGTGGCATCAGCGTGGCTTACAGCAACCTCGAACTCCTGGGCTCAAGTGATCCTCCTGCCTCAGTCTCCCGAGTAGCTGGGACTACAAGCATGCGCCACCATGCCCGGCTAATCTTTTCTATATACTTTTAGTTGTCCATATAATTTCCTTCTATTTTTAGTAGAGACGGGGTCTCGCTCTTGCTCAGGCTGGTCTCGAACTCCTGACCTCGAGCAATCCACCCGCCTTGGCCTCCCAGAGTGCTAGGATTACAGGCGTGAGCCACCGCGCCCGGCCAACAGAGGCTGAGGCAGGAGAATCACTTGAACCCAGGAGTTTGAGGTTTGCTGTGAGCTAGGCTGACGCCACGGCACTCACTCTAGCCCGGGCAACAGAGCGAGACTCTGTCTCAAAAAAAAAAAAAAAAAAGAAACTACCATTGTCAAGTTTTGGTGTAGTGTCAAAGAAGACTATTCACTATTATCTGAAAGGCCATTAAAATATTCCTCTCTTTTCCTATTACATGTCCTTATTAGGCCAAATTTTCTTCATATATTTCAATTAAAATAATGTATTATAACAGATTGAAAGCAGAACCAAATATGAGAGTCAGTTTTAATTTCTAATACAATACATATTGATATAAATAACCTACAAAAACAAAGATCTCTGGGGTCCTCGGTAAATATTAAGAGTATAAAGGGGTCCTGAGACCAAAAAGTTTGAGAACAGGTGTTCTAAAAGGTTATCAAAATAGCCACCCTTCCTTTCCAAGCAGGTCAGTTGCTGCTGTCACTCTCCTGAATAACCTACTTTTCTGTCCTCATTTGTTTACATAAAGGCCACCAGGAAGAGCCACCAGCAGTTTGAAAAGTGATCATGCTGCAATGCTCGTTGAACCGTTATATTCTGACTTATTTGGAATTGTGACATGGTTGCCTTTTGTGGACCTTTTTCCTCTGAGTTTTGTTCCAAATAAGGGCTTTCTTTAGGAGACCTACACAAGAAGGAAATGCTAGAATAACTGTTAGCGCTCCAGGGACTAAAGATGGAATGCAGGGGATGGCCGAGAGGATCAGAGGCTGCGATATACATTATGGGAAGCCCAAGATTAAAGACAAAGGAGATTATACCCACTGCCCTTTTGTGTTCCCAAAACAAGGATGCAGCAAGCACACGTGTCATGCGGTCACTGTGGTTGGAAGGATCCCACAGGAGAAAAGAACGAAGCTTTTCTCTAGGTGACGCCATGTTCTGCTGTGTCTTGTTCCTGGGAAAAAGCCACGATGTGCCCAGACCACGTGACCTGTGCTGTCGGATCCAGCGACTCTCTCAGGTGGGCCCAGTTTGTGGGGCTGCGGAGTTTGAAACCCCAAGCCCTGCATTCACGTGGAAACCACTCATTCCTTGGACCAGTCTCCTCTCCCTCTTTCTCAGACACCGTTGTTGCTTTGGATGTGCACGATGCAGGTGTCTCCAGAGAAGGGAAGGAGCAGACGGACAGAGGGTACGAAGAATTAGAATTTTGGGACTTTCATGTGACTTCCTAATGAATTTTCAGATGTTCCCTGGCCCGTGGAGCTCCCCATCTCTGCCCCTCCCCTTTGGAAACTTTTCCTGGGCCTTGTCTCTTTCATCCGAGTCGGGGCAAAGGCACTACCACCTCGGTGAGGCAGACGGAGGCTGGTTGCCACCCCTGCTAGCGAGCAGGCGCATTAGAAGGGACACGGTGGCTTTTATCAAGGCCACAGGCGGAACTCGGGCCCTTTCATTCCCAATCAGGTCACCAGTAATGAGATCCCGGAACCTGTCCCCGGGGTCAGCGTCTGATGTTCCCGCCAAGCTCACTGCAACTGGGGCGCATCAGACGGGCATGCGAAGA
>CM052450.1:24676570-24695985 GCA_028533085.1 Varecia variegata | reverse complement strand
GTGGCTTTGGCTCCGGGTGGGGTGGAAGCCGCCGGAGGGTTCGCACGAGAGGTCTAACGTCTAGTGTTTTACCCAGATCGCTGGGGCTGTGGTACTGAGAAGAATCTACGGAGCTGAGACACTTTTTTAGGAGGCTATTGTGATAGTTCTGTTGAGAAATGATGGTGGGTTAACTGGGCTGGAGAGATGGAGGTGGGAAGAAGTAATCAGATTGTGGGTGTATTTTGAAGGTAACGTTAAAATGATTTGTTGGCAGATTGGATATGGGATGTGAACAACAGGAATTAAAAATTATTCAAAAAATTTTTTAAATTTTTATTTTGCTAATCTTCTCTGTATCACTCCAATTTTAGTACATGCGCTGCCGAAGTGAGCACATATTCCAAATATTTTGATCTCAGCAACTAGGGGATGGAGACGCCATCAGCTAAGCTGGGGAGGCTGTGGGAGGAGAGGGCTGGGGTTTGGGGGTGGGTCGCTGGGATGCTGGTCTCAGGCGAGTTCGGTCTGAGAAATCCGTGAGACAGTCCAGTGGAGACGCTGAGCACGCAGCTAGTCAAAGCCGTAGTTAAGGGGAACAAGTGACGTGTGTTTGCTGCTGGGAAAGAGCTCAGAGGTGGGAAAACTGGCAGTGGTGAGAGGGCAGGAAGGTTTGCTGGGGCGATGTTCTCTAACCCGTGAGAGGAAACAGAACGCAGTACCCCCAAAGTCATGGGCAGTTTATTCAAAATAACAGGACAAAGGCAGAGTTTGCAGCACAGACGCAGGGGTGGGCAGGGGGGATGGTGACAGCTTGTAGAAATTCTTTACTGACTGCTTCCATTTTCCCAGTGAGCAAAGCAGCAAGGCGACAGCCGAGAAAGAAAATAGGTAAGGAGATGTTGGGGGCTTGATGGGAAAGAAGATAAGAAACATGGTCCAGGAAAGCAAGAGCGCCCAGACTCAAGAACGACGGCAGCACGGCCTGCGGGTGAAGGGCTCCCTTTAAGGTCATGGTCGTGAACTTGAACGGAGGCCTGTCTCCAGCCACAGTCAGCCGGGCAGGTGCAGGCGGGGACCAGGCAGAGAGCTGGAGTTTCGCCAAGCAAGGAGGACAAAGTGACCGAGGGTCCGGGACCGAGGGGTCTAAGCAAGGGAGCAATCACCATGACGGACTGGGAAGGCTGAGCTGTTGCAGGAGGACAGTGGTGACACGAGGGAGCCGGGGGCTTCGCAGGGGTGGCGGGATCAGCCACTGAGGTTCCCTGGGCTGGGGGGGCTTGCTGGGGTCCCGGCCCGGAGGGGGAGAGCTGGGCTGACCAGGCCGAGCCCGCGGGGAGAGTCCTCCAATCGAGTCGCAGAAAGGCCTTGCCTCGCAGGTGAGATGCATTAGCTAATTGCCACGAGTTTTACAGCAAGTCTCCAAGTGCCCCCACTGCCGCAACTCCTGTTTGTTGTGTTCCCACGACCAGGGGCGGCTGACAAGACGTCACTGTGTCCCTGGATGTTAACGCATAACAAGACCACACGCTGGAAGCCACTTGCAGAGGTCCTGGCTCGTCCCCTCACGTTCTCCCGCCGACCCTGAGCTCGCTGGGGAAGGAGGCGCCACCACTCAGGTAGGCCGGTCACTGGCTCCAGAGCTCTTTATCAGGTGTGGGTTTGTGAACCACTTTTGTGGGATTTAAGGCTTGTATGCTGTTTTTTTTTTCCTTCAGGAGATAGAGACAAGAGCAGGTCAACATTATTTGTTTAATAACCCTCAAATATCGGAAGGCAATTTTTAGTTAGGGCTTTAGTTAGACACCGTGTGTCTAGGTGACACGGTGTCACCTAGAGGACAGGGGAGGAAGGTCTCTGATGGCGACAGACAACAGTTTCATCGCCGTGCACTGAGCTGGGAATGTCTCACCCTCCATATTCTAAAAAAGAAAAAAAAAATGCCATCTTTATGGCCTTCATATGCATTTACAATGATAGCAGGAAATCTCCCTGAGTAAAACTGTGAGCCCCAGATCTGAAAAAAAAAAAAGGAATATTCAAATTTCCAAGACTGTAGTGTCAGTTTATTTTTAAAAACAATCCGTATGGTGTCTGAGGCTGGAACTGTCTCCTTGCTAATTCGTTCATGGGTTTGGATTGCACTTGAAATTCTCTGGTCGCCTGTCCGGACCCGGTTCTGCTCTCTGGTTTGCAGAGCTGTGGGGTGGGAGGGCCTGGCCGGACTCCTTACCCCTGGAACCAGCTGACTCAGGTGCTCTGGAGGGGACGTTTGCTCTGAGGAGAAACTCTATTATTATAAGGCCTTATTAGGGTTTTTGAGCCTTGGGCTTTTTGGCAGGTCAATGTGCTAAATCATTAAAAAAATATATGGAAAGTCAGATAGAAGGTCTTTTCTTTTTATTTTCGAAAGGCTGGAAAGCAGCACACCAGACAGGCTAAGCAGGAATCAAAGTGCGGGGCAAACAACTGCTTCCTAAGCCGCCGTTGCTGTTCCTGCAAACTGTTGATTGTGTGTTTCTGGTTCTTATTAAAACCAAGTAGATTTTAAAAGGAAATACCTTTTAATAAAGGGGCCTAAAAGTCCCAAATTCAAGAGAGAAGTGAGAACAAAGATTGGTTATTCTCAAGCTGGCCTCATTTACTGCAGCAAAAGACACCTACAGACACATTTTCAAAGAATTCTACCTGGAAAGAGTGGGAGGGAGCCCCTGGAAAGGAGAACCGTGTCGTTCCAAGGTGGCTTGGCTCAGACGGTGGGGAGAAGGCTGAAAGGGGAAGGTGGGAAGAGCTGTAGCGGAACAAGCTGAGAACTCACTCAAACCAGCTCACGGGAAAATGGGACTGGGAGAAATAAATGCAACTGCCCGTCCCCCCTCGCTGTTCCCCGGCCCCCTGTAGCCACCCAGCATTTCTGTCCCCTGCTTCTGGGAGTTCAGCTTCGAGCTTCGTCCTGCGGTGCTGGTCGTCCTGCGCCCGCATTATTTCACTCAGCACCATGTTCTCCGGATTCACCCGTGTTTGACCCAGGTGTCAGCATTTCCCCCCTTTCTTTCTTTTTGAGACAGAGTCTCCTCTGTTGCCGGGGCTAGAGTGAGTGTCGTGGCGTCAGCCTTGCTCACAGCAACCTCAAACTCCTGGGCTTAAGCGATCCTCCTGCCTCAGCCTCCCGAGTAGCTGGGACTACAGCCATGTGCCACCATGCCTGGCTAATTTTTTCTATGTATATTTTAGTTGTCCATATTATTTCTTTTTATTTTAGTAGAGACAGGGTCTTGCTCTTGCTCAGGCTGGTCTCGAACTTCTGACCTCGAGTGATCCACCCGCCTCGGCCTCCCAGAGGACTAGGATTACAGGCGTGAGCCATCCCCCCTTTCTAAAAGTGGAATAATCCTTCATCCTGCACATACACCACATTTTCTTTATCCATCCATCCGCAGAATGCAGGGTTACTAATCAAAGCGTACAAAGTTTCAAATAGGTAAGAGGAGTAGATTTTGAGATTTATTGCACACCAGGGTGACTGAAGTCAATGTATTATATAATTAAAAATAACTATGAGAGTAAACTTCAAATTTCTCATCATAAGCAATGACGGGAGAGTGAGGTGGTGGGTGTGTTAATTAGATGCAGTTAATCAGGCCACGTTGCACACAAACTCAGGACATCACCTCGCACCCCACGAATGCATAGACCTACGACTTGTCAATTAAAAAAAATGAAAAAAAGAAATAAACGCAGCTGAATCAGAGGGACTAGAAATAGGGGCTGGGATGGTACAGGGACCAGGTGGTACCTCTTTCCTCCCCTCCTCTCTCCAGCCGCAGGTGGCCTTTTGCCTCTGCCTCCCTCTTCCCTTTGACTTCCTCCCACCTGTCCCTCCCCTGCCGTTGGGTTTCTGGTGCTCAGCGTGTGGTCAGCGTGAGGCCAGCGTGGCCCCTGCGTGTGGATGGCCGAGACCAAGGACCAGAGTGGCCGACTGACGAGCCTCTCTCGCACTCCCAGACTTCTGGGGGAGAAATTCTGATAGGCCTCACTGTGGTCACCACAAGGCAGGGTCCTGTGGCACAAACGCAAAGGCTCCTCCTCCTCCTCCTCTCCTCAGGGGGGCGGAGAACACACATTCCCCGAGAAGACTGTGCAATGGGTAACACCCCACGGGGGACGAATGCAGAAAACCCTGTATCGCTGGGTTGACCTAAGCGGGACCTGGGCAGGGGTGTAGTGTGCAGAGTGGTCCAGTTTTTTGCACAACCGTGTTCCTGTTGACGTGTCGGGCAGTCTCTCTCCTGAGACTTGAGAGGATTTGGGGGATATCAGGTGTCACAGTTAATCGCTGGTTCAGTGTGGCTTCTCTTGCCGGCGCACCGTCACCCTGCCACGTTCAAAACCCTTTTGGGTGACATGGTGTGAATGCGTGGAGCTCACCGCTAATAAACAAGGGTCTGGTTGCAATGAATTCTTCATTAGAATTATGGATGATATTAAGGTGGAGTTTGTTTTTCTTTAAACTTTGAACATATTAACATTAACTTAGTTATGCATTAAATTAAGTATATTAAATTAAGTATGCATTTAAAAATATCTATTATATTTTTAGATATTTGAGAAAATTGCAGCACGAAGATTTTCAATACATTTGACCACAGGCTCATTTAGTAGCATATTTCTATGCTAGGGACATAATAAACTAAAAGAAAATGTGTACTTTTAGGGAAGGTTTCTGAATTCCATAAGTAACCTACAAACGCTTTCCTGAGCTAGCGGCTGTGTGTTTTTGCATCTATTTGGACTAGTACCGTGATAAATGTGTGAAACCGCGCTGTCTGCCGTGATCAAATATTGCTCTCCGGGCGCTGGAATGTCTCACACATCCTCCACTTTGAGAGTAAAAAGGGGAGGGGAGTGTCTCTCTCTTTTCTTAATAGAATGTATGTTTTCATTTAGTAGATTTTGGAGATAAAATTTAGGGCTTGTTTTTCTTCTTCAGGTTTTGCATGCCTTTCAGCTCGTATGTGTATCTTACCAAGGAGCTTTTCGAAACTAAATAATCCCTATTTTGAGACACCAGCTCCAACTAAGAAGTACACTGTGAAATTCTCTGTAGTTCTTTGATTTAAAACACTTGGAAGGCATTTGGTTTGTGTTTGCTGGCATTGATATGGCTATGTTTTAAAAATAAAATTATGGGTTCCATTTTCATGTAAATAACTTTAAATCTCGCGTGGGTGAGTTGTCAGAAGCATCTTGAGGACCAGACAGGAAAGGCAGCATGCGGCTCTTCCCTCATTCTGTTCAAGCATCATGACACATAAGCCAAGGTTAATAGACCTAGGTAAGCATTGTTAACAAAATCTTTCTTACGACCGGCCAGTTAGCAATAGTGGATGATACGTTATAGGGGAAAATTACTGTAAATATGAAAGTATATTTGAGATGCTATCAGAGTCTAGGGTGGTACTAAGGATGTTCGTCCCTGCTCTATCAACACTGTGATGTATGGACTTCAGTAAGATACCGCTGTGCTGCGGTTTTTCTGGTTTTTCTCGTTCTGTCTGTGGGACAGAGAATATCTAACGGTTGCTCTTTTCCCAGGGGTGGAAATCAGCAAACTGAGTCATTCACACCAGGTTCTCCTGGCTGGCGTTAAAGACGTATTGTCAGAGCAGACTTGTCAGGGGCCAGGTGGGCTGGCCGGCCAGACAGGTTTCACGGGTTTCCACACCCTGGGATCTGGTCCTCTTATTTAAAAGCAAAGCATGTTAATTTTTTTGCCATGTCTTCTAGACTTCATCAGGTTTTTCAAGTCTGGCTCCTGTTAACTAAGATAACAACAATAACACCAAATATCTGATTTTATTAAAAAAAAGACAAGTCATTAACTTCCAGAGAGTACGCCCTTTCAATATTGAGCTATTTGTTCCTGCCATTCAGGGATTCCGGTTTTTAGAACTAAGTGATCGGCAAGACATAGCTGTAAACAGAATATCGCCTGGGGATTGTGGAATCAGAGCAGAGAGAGTTGGACTCATCTGATGACATTTCAGTGACACTGTGGCAAATCCTGGTGAATTTTCCCTGCTTCTCTACAGGGTGAACATTTTTTTGTGACTTGTCTTCTAGTTTCAGCATCTGTTTTTCTCTTTTCTGATTCAGAGTTGGATAAACACCATCAAAATCTTGGATTTTGTGTTTCTATGCATTCTACGTTCCATGCAGATTGAGGCCCTTCTGTTAACACATTCTTTTATTAGGCTATAGTTGTGTTTTAACAGTCGATCCTGTTTTCCTAAGTAAGCTAAGTGTCCGGTAATAGTGGCTGGACTTGGGGGCTCGAGCCATACTCCAAGGTGGGCTTGGTCCACAGATGGCCAAGCTCATGACAGTAATAACTGCCGTTCTTGTTTTGAGCCTATAATACACAGCCAGCTTCATGTATCTCTTTTACTTTTCAGACTGTGTGTTATACTAATAATACCTATTTTTGAGGTCAGGAAATTGAAACTCAGAGATGTGAATGACTTGCCTGTGTTCACACAGCACGGTAGTGGCCGAGCAGGGATTCAAACCCGGTTAGTTCTGCCCGATTCGAGGCTTACGCTGTCCAGGGTTGATGCCTCCTGCTGTCACTGTCAGGGGGTCACTAAGTCTAAGTTCGGGGAGAACCCCACTTTCCTCTCAAATCCTGATTACAGGAGAAGTCTTATATTTTGGGATGGAAAACATGTAATGCAGAGTCTTCTCATCAACGTGACGAAAGTTCTATATACCTAACGTTTATTCAGCATTTAACGAACATCAGATACTGTTGACTATCCTTGACATGTGTGATTTCACTTACTCCTAGGGACAACTGTTTGCAGTCAGTAGTTCCATTACCAACGATGTACCATGGAGGAGACTGAGTCACAGAGAAGTTAAATAACTCCTCAGAGTGACACCAGCCATGTCTCAAATCTCTGCTGTCTGCCGGGTTTGAGCTCTGACATTTCCTAATGTACTTACGGCCCCTCGGTTAACAAAAACTTCAGAACTCCAGGTCCAAAGGTAATATGGCCCAAATTCCTTTTACATAGAAGTTTCATTTAATGAGATCTGTAGCTGCTCCACGTCAAGCTTGGTGCCAGGACACAGTAACAAATAAGTCCTATCTTTTAAAAACTTTATAGACATGTAAGTGACATGACCGTAACACAAAGTGATAAGTGAGGAGCTCTGCGGTGCCCTGAGAATACAGATGAGGAGGAAATGAATTCTGCCTGGGGACGGGGACGAGAGGGCACCACACAGAGGCGTGAGAAGTGATGAGTGAGGTGAGTCCTAACGCAGAACTGGGACTCAGGCAGGGGAGACGGCGGAAAGAGAAATACCATATGGGGCGGTGGCGAGAGGCCTGGGGGCAGGAAAACACAGCTTGTCACAGGAGCACTGGAGGAGAGTGGCTGCCGGCCAGCAGGTGCTGTTAAGTGCCTGGAAAATGAGACTAGAAACTCAGACTGGGACCAGATTTTGTTTTTTTAAATCTTAGTCGATGTTTTATTGTCATTTTCCTCCTTGTACCCGGGAATGTATTTTAATTTTAACATTAATATAAATTAAACATTGCAAGGTGGATATTTAATCATACACTTTAGATGTTATATATTCTTTTTTTAAATTTCAGAATATTATGGGAGTATAAGCATTTTGGTTACATGAATTGCTTTTGTACAGTTTGAATCAAAGTTGTAAGTGTGTCCATCACCCAGATAGTGAACATTGTATCCGTTACCTGTGAATTTACCCATCCCCCCTTCCCCGCTCCTGCCTGCTGGATTTCCATTGAATTTTACTACCATATGTGTACAAGAGATGATCTATTAGTTCCAATTTAATAGTGAGTACATGTGGTGTTTGTTTCTCCGTTTTTGTGATAGTTTACTTAAAAGGATGGTCTCCATCCAGGTTGTTACAAAAGGTATTAGCTCACCATTTTTTTATATGCGTGAATACTGAGTATACTCCATGGTGTACATATACCACATTTTATTGATCCTCTCACGTATTGATGGGCACTTGGGTTAATTTCACATCTTTGCAATTGTGAATTGTGCTGCTATAAACATTCGAGTACAGGTGTCTCTTTTATAAAATGTCTTTTTTCCCTTTGGGTAAATACCCAGTAGTGGGATTGCTGAATCAAATAGCAGGTCTACTTTTAGTTTTTTGAGTTATCTCTATACTACTTTCCATAGAGGTTGCACAAGTTTGCAGTCCCACCAACAGTGTATGAGTGTTCCTGTCTCTCCACATCCATGCCAACATCTGTTGTTTTGGGACTTTTTGATAAAAGCCATTCTCACTGGAGTTAAGTGAGATCTCATTGTGGTTTTGATTTGCATTTCCCTGATGATTAGAGATATTGAGTATTTTTTCATATATTTATTGGCCATTAGTCTATCTTCTTTTGAAAACCTTCTGTTCATGTCTTTTGCCCACTTTTTCATAGGGTTGTTTGATGTTTTCTTGATGCTTTGCTTCAGTTCTTTGTAGATTCCAGTTATTAGCCCTTTATTGGATAGGTAGCATGCAAATGTTTTCTCCCATTCTGTAGGTTGTCTATTGACTTGGCTGTGCAGAAGCTTTTTAATTTAATCAGGTCTAATTTATTTATTTTTATTGTTGCTGTGATTGCCTTTGGGGTCTTCTTAATAAATTTCTTGCCTAGACTGATATCTATAAGAGTTTTTCCAACCTCCTCTTCTAGAATTTTTATAGTTTCATGCCTTAGATATAAGTCTCTTATCCATCCTGAATTAATTTTTTTGAGTGGTGAGAGGCGCAGATCCTGTTTCAGTCTTCTACATGTGGCTATCCAATTTTGCCAGCACCATTGATTGAATAGGGATTCTTTTGGGAGCAGATCTTGGAGAGCCTTTTGTGCATGGAATTGGGATGTTGTAGTCTGTAGAGAGCCATGGAGGTGTCTAAGCACTGTAATAACATGATTAGCTGAGGTGTGCATGGAGAAAGGGAGTTCATGTGAGGCAAAGACTGTGATTCAGAAGAACAGTTTTATAATAATACAGGCAAGAATAAAGGATGAATGTCTAGTCTAGAAAATCAATGAATATGGAGATCGCTAAAGTAAAATCTAGAGGAAATGATTCTCTAGATTAGATGGAGCCAAGGATGAGCGTGGGGTTTCCAACGTGGGCAACGGAAAGAATGTTGATTTTCTTAACCACTATTGATAATTTAAGATGAGAAGCATTTTGGTAATACTGTTTGGTGGTTGTTTGTTTGTTTTTGACATAATAAATTTCATTTGAAAGTATTTCTTAAAAATGCTTGTCTAAGTTGCTAGTGTAAGTTTTAATTTGTAGGGTCTTACTTTTTCTCTGACATAATATTTTATTTATAATCAAAATACTTCTAGAAACTGATAGTTCAATTATTCAGACTTTTATTGTCTACCTACCATGTGCCAGAAACCTGGTAAGTATTTGACTTACAACATCTAGTCAGTCTTTAGGTGAAACAAAGGCAAATGTCAGTTGAGAATCCTTAATTGTTTTCTGGTCAGCTTGTGATTTTGAAGGAATACCTCAGGACATACCCAGCGTCTACTTACTGAAGCACAAAGGACTATATTTTTTGGGTTGCACAACTGGCATTTCTCATAACATTCTGTCAACTACTTGAAAATGACTAATCCTTCTTTAGAATACTCATTTTTAATGCTCGGAGGGTTTTCTTTTCAACCTTATCCAAGAATCCACCTCCCGTAATTTATTTTTCTCATAATCATTAGGTTAATCCTGGTTTCCGAAACCAGGATCAATACGTAACAAAAACTGGACTTTGGAGACTAGAGGAAAAATTCTGAAAATGATAAAAAGGCATTTCCTTTAGGCCTCTATTGTTTTTGATTTTTGAACTATTTATAGAGACACTGATCTAAGATCAATTTTTTTTTTTTTTGCAAACTTTTAACAGACTGTATTGATCAGGAGCCAAGTGAGGCAGCATTTAATGAGAAGATAACTTGCTGACCATGGGTCATGGTGCTGCCCAGTGACCCCAGGCACAGGATTTGGGAGAGAAAAGACTGTTTGGATGATACAATTTAGGATCGTTGCTTATTTCTTAAAAAGGATCCTTCTATAATCCATGAATGGAAGGAAGGTGGAGCACAGGCCTCCCTGGCATGTCCCGTGAGAGCTGGGACTGCAGGTCAGAGACAAGCCGGGGGTGGCAGTGGGCAGCCTGCCCTCTCCTCTCCAGGAGCTCGGGAACCCTGCTCTGACAGCCCAGCAGAGCCGCGACTGTCCTCCACGTCTCCTCCGAGTGGGGGGCACTTTTGTGGCCTCAGAGTAGGTGTGGGGAAAACTGAGCGTCAGTAGCCACCTCCTCCTGCTTTGAGCTATAGGACAGATACGGCAGTGGTGACAATTCTTGCATTCTGGGGCAGACAGTCTGTCACGTCCTGAGAAAAAAGCCAAGGTCTTAGACCATTTTTGAAAATGGTTTTATTGAGATATAATTAATATGCCATATAATTCACCCACTTGAAGTATACAATTTAATGGTTTTTAGTATTTTCACAGATATGTGCAGCCATCACCTCCGCTTCAGAACATTTTGATCACTTCAAAAAAAAATTGTGCCCTTTAGCTAACAACACCTTGGTCCCTACACCCCCATCTCCCGAACCCTAAGCAGCCACAAATCTACTTCCTCTGCCTGTAAATTTGTCTATTCTGGACATTTCACATAAACGACATCATATAATATGTGGTCTTTTGTGTCTGCTGCTTCTCCTTAATATGTTTTCAGAGTTGATCTACATTGTAGCATGTACCAGTGCTTCATTCCTTTCTGTAGCTGAATAATGTTACATTGTATGACTGCACTACATTTTGTTTGCCGATTCAACAGTTGATGGGTATTTGGGTTGTTTCTACTTTTTGCCTGATATGAACGATACTTCTAAAGCAGTTGCATACAAGTTTCTGTATGCAAATACGTTTTCATTTCTCTTTGGTACATACCTAGACGCTCTGACTTGATGTTTAGCAGGCTCTATAGCACCTTCATGGGAATTAGTTTTTTGAAAAAGTTGGTTTATCTGAAAGACAAAAACTCTTATCCTGGACATTACTTGAATGCCTGTAGACTGCTGGCTAGAAATGACCTCAGAGAGGCTCTTGTTCAAGTTGTTATTTTCTAATGTACGAGCTGAGCCCTAGGGAGGGAGGGAGACCCGCCCATGAGCGTCTGGGACGTCATAGTACAGCTAGGATTGGATCCCAGAGCTGTTCTTTCCTTTAGTCCTGGGTTGTGAGAAACATAAACTGTCTGTTAGGTAAATAGCAGGTATAGCCAACATTTGTATTAAAGTAACGCCTTTCACATCTCTTAATACGCTAGCACTCTGCAGAACACAGTTAGGAAATGATGAATTAGAGACCAATGTAAGCCCTCATTTGTTTAAAATCCAAAATACGTAGAACAGGTAACATGGTTATTCCTAAGAGGGCAGAATTTGTGTGTGGTATGATCAAGGAAAGCATCACGTAATAAACATGTCATGTTCGGAAGAGCCCTCAGTGCCAAGACTTGGGCTGCTGGGACCACGGTGACAGGCTGACGGAGAGGAAGAGGCCAGAACCGGGAGAAGTCAGTGCCAATAAGAGCGATCGGGCGAGACAAGTGGTAATTGGTCCTTTAAGGATTCATATAAGGCACCACAGGAGTCTTGGTCCAAAATAGCCCGTGTGTTCACCTGGCCTGGTCTGGAGGGGGAAGTTATAGAAACACGACTCTCTGGCAGAGTTGGTAACTTGAAGTCAAGAGAATGGCAGTAGCGTGATTCCTAACGGTGTGTTTTGGAACATGGTGCAACACGGTGCCCAGGGCTGGTCTGGGGACCACCTGGCTCTGCTACTCCATCAGCGCACGCGTCTCTCGTCAGAAACGTGCTGCTCTGCCCACCTCCCCTGTGCGCTGCTCTTTGTCTCAGGGGCTGAGCCTGGTGTCCTGTCCCTGAGTCTGCAGGATCACGTCAGGGGCTCTAACTCCGGATGCATCTCGGTAGGCGTGAGATAAGCAAGAAACGCAAGAGCATTTTGCAGGTACAGCTCGAGTTAAAGCAAGTTACGTGAGAGTTCATTACATAGGCAGTTTATTTTTTATTTCTTACCGTGGTCCTTATCCAAGCAGAGTGTAACTGACTTTAGATCAGTGATTCTTAATTAGAATTTAATTTAAATTAATTAGTTGGATTTAATTCAATTAATTTCAGCATAAATTAATTTAAACATAAATTAATTTCTTCCCAATGAGAAGGATTAATTACTAAGGAATAAGATTTTGTCAGATGAGATTAAGCTTTGGAGAACTGCAAACCACAATAATACCCAGATATTTTTTCTCATGCCCACGTACTGTCAGGAATGGATTTTTACACTCTTGGGATGACATTGCCCCAGTTCAGGATGCATACTATCTATCTGTCTGTCTATCTATCTATCTATTTATCAATAGATTTAAAGGGTTCAAGCGTTTTTTCTTACGTGGATGAATCGTACGATGCTGAAGTCGGGGCCTTTAGTGCAGATGTCACCACAGTAGTGTACATTGTGCCTGATAAGTAGATTTTTATCTCTCACCCTCCCTTCTCCTTGGTTTTTGACGTCCAGAGAACACCCACTTCACAGTATTTCAGGTCTTGATGTGTAATATCTGACTTAATCTTTTGGCTTAGAAAGATACCAGGGCATGGGATGATTTTAGCAATTTACTTTGGCATTTGAATTTGTCACAGAGCAGCCCTATATAGATCACAGGAGCGAGATCATATACTAGTCATACTATACAGTAAATTGGATTTTTCATTAGATAATACATTACGAACACGTCAGTTTATACAAAGCTATTTTTAAATGGTTGCATGGTAGTCCATTATTCATTAATCAATCTATTATCAGTTGATTATCAGTAATTATCAATGGATGGACATTTAAATTGTTAATAATTCTGTTTTTCTTACAAAGAATGCCAAGTGAATAACTGATCAAATAGCTCTGGGCATTAATGACAGCGTTTCAGTTGGAGTAATTTTTAGAAATTTCTTGTTTAATTTTTAGAATGTTTCTTATAATTTCCATACCTCACAGAAAATAATCTAACCACAATTTTCATTAAATACATTTTATAATCACCAAAACATGCTGTGTGTTAGAATTTTAGAGATCTACATTGACAAAGTATAATTAATAAACATTTCATTTTTGGCAAATCATGATGAAAAATTTCAACCTTTAGTCAAGTGCGGCCATAGATTATAATTAAGGCTCAAACTAAACTTTCCCTAGACGAGAGGGGTTTGACCCTGCAGCGATTTTAAAGTGCAGGCGGCTGAAGCAAAGACAGAGGCCAGTTTCATGGTTAGCAATAAAAAAAGGAGCATCGAAGTAACAGGGCAGCCTGGTACAGTTTGTGCACCTTGTCGGCAGTCAATAAATTCTTGCTAACTACTGACTCCTAGAATTTTTGAAAGCTTATATGGGGACATGGGGGACAAGAAAAAATGGCCCCAGGACAAATGCTGTTCAAAGGGCCCGTTTCTGATGAAACTCAAACCCAGAGAGCAGTTCCTTGACAGCACAAACGAGGGCTTCTAGGTAACCACGAGCCACCCCTGCCCAGAGAATGCCTGGAATCATATCACCAGGAAGAGCTAAGCTGTCAAGGAAGACTTACTGGAGTTTGTTATTTGTAAATTACATGCTTGCTCAATGCCTTCTTCAAATCATTCAGCCCGTGTGGCGTTGCTTCAGAGTATATGACCTAGGACCACAGTCGTATCTATGTTTTCTTTAGAGAATGTTGAGCCTCCTTTTCTCCTTTCATAAGGTATTGAAGTCCTATGGGGTCACTCTCAGTGTCATAGGTGATAAGTTATAGCAAAAACATTATTTCAAATACATTGTATTAGCATAGTGTGGTATAGTTTTCCTTATGTCGAGAAAATGCTTTTTATAACATTAGGAATGCACATTTTGTTGGCTTACAAATAAAAGTCTTTGTAAGCATTTAATTAACATGCATTATATTTATTTATTTATTGAAGATGTATGTAAAACGTTACTTTCATAGTCAAAATCATACAAGATGCATGTTTGAAGCATCCCTATACAGGTTTAATATGGGAATAAGGAAAGGTTGTTTATAAACCGGTGACATTTTCAGAAAAATACATTGCTATGCCAAAATATGCTGGTCAGAGCTCTTCGACGAATGGTTTCTTAATTATGATGACTGTGAAAGAGAAAAAGTAGTGAAAACATCTACTCTCTCGGTTAAAAAAAAAAAAAAAGTTAACATTTTTTTCCCCCAGTAAAAGTAGAGACACTTTAGATTTTAGAACCCTCTTGGCTCCTAAACCTAAGTGCTGCTTGAAAAATGGCCCTTTCAGCTTTTAGCCGGCAGCCACGGTTTAAATCCACAAGAGAGATGCCTAACAACTCTGCTTGAAGTGGCAGCCTGCCATTTCAGAAAATTGTAGCCTTTTGAAAGAAGAAAAAAACTAGTAAGCCATTTAATTCACCCCCTTGGATCTGGATGTAAGTTAAGGAAAAATTAAGTAGGGCGAGCAAAAAATCTTAATTCCTATTTTAAACTCTTTCACATACGATAGAAATTGAGTGTATGGTCACAGCATCTAGAGTAGCAGTTAGAGAGTAATTTTTAAGAGCCCCATTCCTGTTAAAGTGAAGAAATACGGCCACCATTCTTGCATTTGTACCTGGACACTTGGAAAATCAGCAGACAGCTAAGGAAAGGGCTACTTCGAAATGGCATAATTTGCAAACTTTGGGAAAAAATATTTAACACTAATTCTAATTTTTTTTTACCTAACTTGTGCTGCATATTTATCTGATCCTTTGTATAGATGTGTTTATTTATATCTAGTCACCAAGAAAAGTCTCCTACAGGTAAGAGCACACTTAAGACCAGATCAGTGATCATAAAGGGAAAGACTAAGCTCATTTAAGATTCCATTTCAGGTCTAAGTATGTGATCTCCAAGGTCACATAATAAAATGTGATCAGAGACCCTGTGGATGAAAGATATTCTCAATTCGAATGCCCTTAGAAGACATGCTAATTTTTGCAAATGTATCCATTTCTTAGAATGTTAACATTCAGCATGTGTTTATTGAGCACTTACACTGTGTGAGATCGTGTGCTTAGGCACTGGTGATACAAGACTGAACACAAAACCAGACGCTTTCTCTGTTTTCAAGTTTACGTTGTGCAGTAAGCACACCAACAGGTTTTGGTTTCCAAATTCCATTGCCCTCTCAAAGGAATCAGGGCCCTGTTGAGCCTGGGGAGAGAGAAGCAGGAGGTAAGAGTGGAACATTTTGCTGTGTCAGAAAGAAAATCAGCAACAAAAACGCCCACTAGAATGATGGGTGTATGTTGAAAAGACACAGGAACTGACTTGAAGAGGATTGAAAAAGCCAAATAGGGCAATTCCAGCATCCTCTGAAAGAAAGGTAATTAATGCATTAAAACTGTGAATAAAAAATGTGAGTTTGTAGGGATATTTAAAAACAGAGGGATTCAGAAGGTCTTCTATACAGAAAAATGCCATTTTTAAACGTAAAAGAAATGATAGAATTTAAAAAATCACTATTCTTCACTCTGGCTCCCATATAATCAGTGATTCGGGCAAGGATTGTCAATGGATATTAAACCCATTAGGTAAAAGTTGGTGGAGCAACAGGGTATTCACACTGTCTCAAGGTATCACCCACAGATTGTGATCAAATACAAAAAGGGAAAACTTTTCTTTGCAGTGGATAAATGTGGCAGACATCATGCTAAAGGATAGACCAAATTTATGGTCCTGAATGATTGGGTAAATTCACACGATGCATCTCCTGGTGCAACAGAGTGGAAAGTACGTATCACCATGTACCAGTCTTTCAAAGACTGTTTCACCTGAATATCATCATGAGGTAAGAATTGGAAAAATCCAGAGCGGGAAACACTCTGTAAGAAAATGAGCTGGATTCTCCAAAAACATCGACATCAGGAAAGCTGATAGAAGACAGGGGGACTGTCCTGGGTTAAAGGAGACTAAAAAGTCATGTCCTTGATTGGATTCTGGATACCAGACCTACACACATGTGCGCGCACACACACACACACACACACACACACATATATATAACACGGCTATAAAGAACATTTTGATGACAGTTGGGAAAATTTGAATGTGAACCTGTATTTGAAAATGTCACTGTGTAATATTACATTTATTGAGTGCAACAGTCATATTATAGTTATAAAGGAGAATGTCCTTTTAGGAGATGCATACTGAAGAATTTAGGGTGAATGATCATGTTTGCAACATATACCTGTTGGCTGTTTGTATGCTTGCTCTTGAGAAATGTCTATTCAGGTCCTTTGCCCATTTTTAATTGGGTTATTTTTTTTCTTGCTATTGAGTTGTTTGAGTACCTTATATATTTTGAATATTAACCCCTTATGGTTTGCAAATAATTTCTCCCAATCTGTAGGTTGTTTCTTCGGTCTGCTAATTGTTTCTTTAATAAATGGTGTTGGGAAAGCTGAATATCCACATGCAGAAGAATGAAATTAGACTTTATCTCACACCATATAAAAAATCAACTCAATGGATTAAAAACTTAAATATAAGACTTGAAACTGTAAAACTACTAGAAGAAGACATAGGGGAAAAGCTCTGAGACATTGGTCTGGGCAATGACTTTTTTATACATATTATCTTATTTAATCCCATTAGCAAATCTACAATTTATTATTCCCAATTTACAGATTAAGCAACTGAGGCTCTGGAGGTTAAGTGCAAACTACACAGAGTAGATAGCTGGACCCTGAGTTTGAACTCGGAATTGATTCCCCAGCCCATGTACTTGCCATCAAACTTCATTACATAAAAATCAAAAAATAGCAAGAAACATTTTAATACAATTTCTTTTATCTTAAATAGAATTATATGAGAATGCATTCTTTTGCAGTATTTTTGATTTAAAGTTATTCATAATCCTATGAAGTTTTATACAATATGAAGCATTGGAAGTATCTCACGAATACTCTTTTTCTTAATAGCAGTTTGGAGTGTTCTCTAGTAGTAATGAGAACTTCATGAAAAGATTCCTGGACAGTGTCTAAATGAAGAAACGAGTTTTTGAAAAATGATCTTTTTGGTATTTTAGGCCATTTAAAAATATTAAATCAGCTCCCTTTGGACAAGTGACTGATGAGATGGTAGAGAACCGTAAGTGAAGAGAGACAGCCATTTGAGTGACTAGATTCTTTGTGTCTCCAGCTATCTGCAAGATGGATTAATAATAATAAATAATGCTTTTCTTCTGGGGGTGTTTCAAGAGTTGTTAAACACGCTGTTTTCATAGTTTTTCATCAGTTTCCCTGTCGTACCCTGGCCCCAGGAAAGGCTATCAATAGAAGTCCATCAGGCAGAGAAGAGGTCACAACACTTGCTCTGGGAGCTGCTGGAAAACCCTCCAAGGAGATGTGGTCAGCTCTGCTTTGGTGTGACGACAGCTCAGCCGTATATTTCTCTGGAAAGTTAGGCATGGGCTGGAGATGCAGTTAGAGCAACAGCAACTGCAGAAGTTTATCAAGGGAAATGGTGTGTAACCTTACAGCATACATTGCAACTAAACAAAAACAGTGTTGCCGGAAATACTGAAAAATGTATCCATGGTGCAATGGAGGATAAGACTAAAGAAAGGAAAAACAAGCTCAGAGCCAGCCTGGGCCTGAACGTCTGATTTAACCTCGTGCCTGGGAGTCGAGTGCATAAATGAAAGAGGCATGTCTGCCCATGTGCTGAGAGGAAAAGAATTAAGAACATCTGAGTTTCTGTGAGAGGAGAAATGGCCTTCCAAATCCACTCATTTCTTTGGGAGGTAACTACACAAATCTTTTACCATTCGATGAAGGTTCCCAAGCCTGTGCTTGATTCTGTTGTTTTCAATATGCTGGTTCAATGCTGGACCTGACATAGCAGATCGGTATCTGACGTGCGTGTGTTCCAAGCGGAACCCGTCGTGAGTGGGGCAGCAGGTGGGTGTTTGTGACAGGGGCCGCGAGTGGGAGTCGTGTTACACAAAGATGCATCCGGGCTGGCCAGAGAAACGGTCAGGCGGTGAGCAGGAGACGAAGGAGCTTGTAAGAAAAGGGGAACAGAAAGCTGAAAAGGAGAGAGGAAGGAATTGGAGAGATGTGGCAAAATATATAGTTATACATTGGAAGAAAAACCCCAATTGCAAATTGTATCTTTTTAGCTTGAAATCCCCTCTCCCCTCATCCTCACGTACGCAGCAGACCTCTTTGTGTTTGTATGTTGTCCCTGGTCTTGACCGTTTGGTCATTCTAAACTTTTAGCCTTCCGTTTTAAAAATCTTACTTAAAATGATTCGATTCAAGGTAGATCTTGCGCAGGGAGAAGCATATCCAAATTCCTATGGCAGGTTTGAAATCATATTTATTTAAATAGACACCCTATTTCCATGAGACTTCTCTGGACACTGGGAGAAAAAAACAAAAAAACCCGGAGTGGCTCTGCTCATTAAAATAGCTCTTCCTGTGCGCGGGAACGTCAAATGGCCCTGCGTTCTCCTCCAGGGAGTTTATAATCAAGCCCAGGACCCAGTTAGATGAAGAAAACGAGGGGGGAGGCTTTTTTTAGTCTTAACAAAGTCATATTCTTTCTTCCACCAATCCTTGCCCTCTGTAAAAAATAAAATAAAAATTTTAAACCTGTTTATAAAAAAATGTTTCCACCTATTAGGCCATAATAAGGAACAGGAGTTTTATTTAGTATAGAGGCAGAATAAAGTCATATTTTCACTCTGAGCTGCACACATGCATCAGAAACTGTAGGAAATACAGACTTCTTTTTCTGATAATCATTTTTTCCCTCAAATATTAAGTGTTTGCCAAACACTTACACTATTGAATGCTGAGCATTGTTTTGGGTATTGGAAAACATGCTGTGGTTATGGGATATGCTCTCTCCTAAGTTTGCAGCATAACAGACCCACAAACTTGCAAGTCAGTATGGAAGTATTTTTGAATAAAATTCAAGGATGCAAATTCAGATGCCTACAGGGGCCAGACAGGTAATATAAAGGTGCGAATGTTAGCCTATGTAAGGCATCTGGCACTAGTGGGATCTATGGCAAAAAAATGAAAAGATTGAAGTTTTTAAAACAATATTAACAAAGCACTGACCATAAAACGACACCAAATTTGGCAGATTGGCACGGCAGCTACGAGCTTGCCACAGCTGGCACAGATAGATGGAATGCTTATTGATTATATGAATGCATTGAGAAGAAATAAAGAAAGGTATTAAAAATAGTACTAGCA
>CM052450.1:24658249-24676070 GCA_028533085.1 Varecia variegata | reverse complement strand
TAAAACTTCTCAGGATTCTGTGATGATCACATAGTTTGGGAGTCACTCCCTCACTATTAGCGTATACCATACTGTCTGCTAAGCAGGTCTTACGTCTTTATCCGAGCTTCTTTATGATGCCTTAAACCAAGGTATTTGTAAGTTAAGATGTGTGTGTGTTGTCATAATGGATGAGAATTGAGGTTTCAAAGTCAGAATATTATTATAACTACTGTGGAACACTTGTTTTCCTCAGCGGGTGTGAAATAACTGAAGTTCATCAAGTTCATTCAATAAATAGTTACTGAGTACTACAGTTATATCAGGCACTATTCTATGTACCAGTGGTATAAAGTGAATATAAGAGAAAAATATCCCTGTTTTTTCAAATTGTCACCAATCTCCAAAAATATTCCAATATATTTAGTGGAAAAAATCCACATGAAAGTGGACCCACAGATTCAAACTCACGTTATTCAAGAGCCAACTGTCTGTGTTATTCCATAAGGCTTGCTCTGATTTTACAATTCCTATCTTCATGAATTTTGAAAAATTCTCAGCAATGATGTCTTTCAACATTGTCTCTCCTCGTTTCCCTTTCTGAAACTCCTCTCAGTTATGCACTGGATCTGCACATTTTCCTTGCATGCCTTACAGCCTCTCTTTACTATTTTCCATTGCTTTATAACTCTGTTCTATATTTAGGTGTTTTATCTGGGTGTTTTCCTCAGCTGTTTCTTCCAGTTCACTAATTATCTTTTCGACTGTGTCTAGTCCATTTTACAGTCCAAGTATTTGGTTTTCAATCACTTCATTTTTCATTTCTAGCTGTTACATTTAGTTTATCTTCAAATCTGTTTATTTTTTATACTGTCCTATATTTCTTACAGTTTCTACCTCCTTTTTCGACTTAAATTATTTTCCATAAAACTATTTCATGATCTACTTATAGTATTATATTAAGTTCTTGATATACTAATCCTTTTGTTTGTTGTATCTTCTGACTCTTACTCATGCTCAATCATTTTTACATGTGTTTTATATTTTTTTATCAAAATCCCATCTTATGGATTTTGGTTTATCTTGACAGTTGTTGGGTCTTGCTTGTGGAAGGGTCTTGTCACAGCACAGTTTTAAGTGGGATCTAGATGTTGGAGCAGACTGGAAACAATATTTACATTATTTTTTGGCATTGAGAAGTCTCTCATCAAATAGATTAAATCCTAACTCCAAATTACTGCCAGGCTGTGACATATTCCCCCTCCCCCAACCCTAAGCTCTGGGCAAAGATAAATTTCCTTGCTATACACGTAGACTACTGGGCAGTATTTTTCTAGTCTTTCATTGAGAAGATAGCCTTCCACAAGCCTGGTTTTCTATAGGTATCTGAGTTATAATTACTAATACTACATACTGGTGCACCAAATATTTCTTTTTCTGTCCCTGAATGGACATTATAATCCAACTGCTTTGTTGTTAAAATCTCTTCATTGGTGTGACAACCCTGTGTGTCTGCAGTACTGTCTTTATTTGTCATCCTGTTTTTTCTGTTCCCTCTTTTGTTTCAGTCACTTGGGAGTTTTTCTTTCTTTTCTTCCAAGCCCAATTTTGCCTTAATTTCTATTGCTGTTTTATTTCATATATCATTGTTACGTGTTTTAGCTCATCATCCCTGCCTGCCAATTTGCCCCCACAGAAATTCTAATCATTTATATATTTTAAAGCTTATTTCTTCTTTTCCTTAAATTATCTCTGTTTTCTCTGATGGCATTTCCCCTCTTTCTGTGTTACTAGTTTTCCTAAAATAGCTGAAATCCTTGTTTTCTGTTCAGAGTTTCGAATACAAATTTGGTTGATTGCAGGAGGCATTTGGCGTGGGTTCCTTCTGAGGCTGTATATGAATAGTTCTATTTTCCTGACATGCCACTTGCTTAGATGGGAGGGACAGCGCTAGACTACAGGTCTGCTGGAAGCATCGTTACTAAAGCAGGGAGAGCCTTCCCACAGGGCAAGTGGGTTAGTGTGTCTTACCACTGGATGGAGCTGCCTTCTCTTGTAACTAATTTCCTCCGGGACTGCCGCGATGGGTCATTCTCACCTTTGGCTCTGTTCTGCTTCTCCTGCAGGCTCCAGCAATATAATGAACGCTTGCCCGGGTGAAAAAGCAAGCTTGAGTCTTATCCTGGAGGGCTAACAGTTCTACCCCTCGTGCTGTGTCTATGAGGAGGCCGTAGGGCAAGGACATCTGCCTCCATGGTTCAGCTGTGCCAAAAGCAATCACGCATTTGTCACCACGCATGGTCCCCTCCTCCTCTTGGTGGCAGCTGCCTCTGAGCTAGCGGCTCTCCAGGACCCCCCTTGGAAAGAGCCATTCTTACTTCTGGTGTTTTGGGATAAAACGTTTCCTGACTTGTTTTCTCCATCAACCTGAAATTTTCTGGCTCTCTCCCTAGCTTTCTAGCCTGCTATGGTTTCACTCCCTTAAAAACACTTTGGTGTCTTTTCAGTGGGACCCCCTCAATGAGGAGAGGTAGATGCAGGTATTCAGTCTGCGACCCTGAACTGAAGCCCTTACTAATATTTTAGAAGCAAAGCATTTAAACAAAACTAAAGAGCAAGTGTATTTTTAAAGTTTTCATAGTAATTTAAGTAGGGCATATAAATATAAAAGTGCACAAATATAAATGCATAGCTCAATGAATTTTTACGAAGTGAATACACCCATGTGACTTGATCAAGAAACGCAGTAGTGCCAAGATCCCATTCTGAGCAAGGGAGAGACATAAGATTTGTGCTCAGAAAAGATCAGACTGCTACAGTGGAGAAGGGCAGCTGTGAGCTCTCTCTCGGTCATTTGTTGGGGTTCTTCTCCAGGGAGTAAAGGAACATCTTGGATGTTCTTCCTCAATTTTCTGGATTTATTGAAGACTAGGATTGAGCATAGTTGCAGGGTGGCACAGGCCATTTTTCCTCTTTAGCCACGCTTGCATGGGAGATTTTGGTCTAGAATAGTCTTCTATTCTAAGGAGACTATTTTGGTCTTTGTAATGTATTGTTTTTATATGAGGCACTGCCACCAGAATGAGTCTAAGTGTCTCTTTCAGGTAGCTCAGAAGGTGTAGTAGTTTCATCTTTCTAGTATGGAAATTTGAGAACTCTAGAGATGTATCAGGGTTTTATATTAGGAAATATGATGAGCAGTAATACGATGAAATTTTAAGTTCCGTCTTAAATAGAAAACTTCAAACATCATAATGCTCTACCCATAGTTGTTAATACATGTGGAATTCTTTTTGGTTTCATTTCCAAATGTTTAGTTGATCCTATTAGCTAGAGATTTCTTCAGGCTTTTTCCAAAAACTCAGTCCTTCAGTAATTAAACTATGAAACACATAGAAAACCTTTTTTATTGCTCACTAGATCAGGAACTTCTCATGGCTTTCAATTTCATTCAGATTATTTTTCACCTTTTAAAGCAAGTGGCTTATGCATATGATAGATTATGACTGAGAATTTTGTCTCTTTCTGCAGTAATTGCCTGCTCTGGGGTTCTCCTCCTCTGCTGCCCACCTGTCTCTGATGCTGGATCTAGAAACAATTCCATATGGAGATGTGAAGGGCACGGAGCACAGGGGAAGGGCAGCAGGAATGTGCAGTGGAGAAGAGCACAAAGGCAGGTATTCCAGACCATCATTTAACTGAAAACCATACCCCACTACTGGAGGATGTTAAGCAGGGCAACAGGACGGTATCCCAGTTCTCACCCATCCTGTATAGAGAAGATGAGTCCAAAACTTGCAGTTCCCATCATGTTACCCTCTAGCTCAAAAACTTCAAATGCTTCCCCATGGCCTTCTGAATCAACGTTGGATTGTCTTCGGATCTAGGTAGGTGAGGGCACAAAGAGCTGCAATTAATATTAAAATGTTTTAACAATACTAAATTATGAGTAAAAATAAACTGAACAAGTACCATGACAAATTAATGAGGCAGATTAAATAAGAATTAGATCATTATGGGCATGACGTTTCATTAAAGAGAGGGACATGAACAGTTATATTTTAGCAAATATGTAATTTATTATTATGGATAAACATATATTTTTATATATTTAGCTGATTATATGTTCAATGAAGATTGATGTGACTGGGCAGGAGAATATTCTGGGACAGGAAAATCGTCCAGACACAGAGTGGAATGAGCGTCACACACGTGAAGAACCGTGATAAAGCCTGTCTGGACTAGACAGAACTGGACAGGTCACAAGCCGGGATGGGCTGGGTCAGTTGATGAAGCCCAGGATCTGAGCGAGTGTAGGTTCTTGCACATAAGTGGTATTTGAGATAAATTTTTAGAATATATTTTTATTTTGCAATCTGGTGAGGTTCAAGAATAACTAAGAGGGAGAAATCTTGGAGAAAAAGAGATCCATCCCCTATCAACAGGTTGTATTTTGACAAACGGATACTAAACTGAAATGCGGAATTTATCGGGATGCAGGGTTGTGAGGTGCTGAGCAGCAGGAGGGGACCCAGACCAGGGGCTGAGGGACAGGCCGACTCCTGCCGGGGTGAGTCTCGTGTGGGGCGGGAAGGAAGCAGTGTGCAGAACCCAGCCACCGTTGTGACTAAAGCATTTTCTCACAGCGTTTAACAATGTAAGTCATGATCTTTTAAATATGGACAAAAACCCCAAAGACATGAGAAAGCGGTGACACAAATGAGATTTCACAAGTTACGATGCAGCTGAAACTGGAAATTTGCACTGTAGTTCATTTGATTTTTCTCACCGTGTTGTTCTGCATCAGTGTCTGTTTAAAAGTCTGTCCTAACGTTATAAAATAAGAAAGTTCAATATTGTCAAAACCAAAAAATAGACAATCCTGCTATATTCACCTGTACAGCCAAAATGGGTGTTTGTAACACAGACCTGTGAGATTCTTATCCTTTCTGTATATAAAAGTCCATCATTGCTCTAACATTATTTTTCTCTATAGCTCATTTTAAAGGACACAAATGTATATACAAACATAGTACCTAAAATTGTTAGTGGAACTGTAATGACAAAAAATACAAGTTATAAAGGAAAAAAAGGACCCAAATATAAATGAGGCATTATCTATACTCTATGGAATGTAATATATATTTTAATGGCTTTTTTTCAAAATCTATTGTTGCCCTTTTTTTATTCTCCTCCCCCCTCTTTCCTTTCCTTTCTTCTTTTCTTCTTTCTAAGATAAAAAGAACTGGTAGCCTTCATCAGTGCAAACCGGTCTATCTTTACTCTGAAGAATGCAGAAACCCTGAAGTAGCCTTAAAATTACTCACAGGACACGACGGGGTTTGAATAGAATCTTGTGGAGGACATTATTCCTCCATAAGCCTTAATAATTTGATGCTTTTTGTGTGTATGATTTGTGTGTAAGTTGTGTTAATTATACATCGTGTTTAGAAAAATACTTTTTTGTTGAACAGTGTAAATGTCAGTCTCATTAGCCATCATTATTACCTGTCAGGATGGAGCTGCTTTCAATGAATGATAATTTTCTCTCATATTTCTGTGGATGCATGCACATGCAAAAAATTGTTTTTTGTGTTCATCTTACCTTCAATGCCAGTAACCCTGCTTCTTTTTCAAAGTGTTTTCGAACCAACTTCTAACGTTGCTTATTGGACGGCCTCCTCTTGTCGTTGTTAGAGCTCAGGGCTGGGGGTACACAGGAGGGTCCGCGAGAGGACCTGCGCTGGGTGAGGGTCTCGCTCAGCAGGAAGCGAACGGACTGTGGAAGGAGAGCCCCACGTCGATTTCATAACAATGTAACAATTTGCTGGACACATATTTGTGGAATACATATTGCTCAAGTGAGATGCGTTACATACTTTGAGAAATGTAAAGCAAGAAGGTATTATTTATTATACTAATTTAGGGCACTCCAGGAGCTACGAAAAAAAAAAAACGATGAGGTATCCGACCAATGGTGCTCATTCCTAGCTGACCTGAAACACGTATGAAAGGCGGAGATGTCTAGATCTCACTCCAGAGATGCTCAACCATAGATCTGATATTGTGCCGAGGAATCTGTATATTTTTAAAACTTCAGGGGTGGTGCTGATAGACAACCAGGCTGCTAGATTTCCTTTTTTTTTTTTTTTTTCCTTGTATGTTTCTTCCAACTCTCTTTTCTCTTTTGTTCTGAAGCACAGAACAGGCCTGCCTCTAAAAGTAGTCACTAAAAAAAAAAAAAAATACCAAATGTCTATCATGCACATGGCATCGTCAGTAGTATTACAGGAAATACAAACACAAATAAAATCCAGTTTTTAAGGAGCTTAGAATCTAGTAGGAAAGATGCAAGATAACCTGAAAATGCTAAAGCTGTGGACAAAATCTCCACCTTATTTGTTCCATTCACAGGGAATCTAAGGGAGTTTTCTAGGTCTTGGTTGTTTTACTCTGTGTGCAGTGTCATCGTTGGGCTTCCTAGCTCACGTTCAGAGATAAAGAAGCAAGCGGATTATTTCATGCTAGTTAAGGAAATTCAGCACGATTCTTTGTCTTAGAGAAAAGGTAGGAATACTTCCTGCCTTGTATTAATATAAATAGCCGTATTTTAGGACTTAAAATTCCATTGAGGCTTAATATGCACTCTTTTCATTATTGTTGTGGATATACTGTCTACGTTTATTTAAAAATACAAAAGTACTGCTTTCTGAATTGATCTATAATTTATAAGGACATCATTATAATTACAAATACGGTATTATTATTCTGCATTCATCGTGTTAGAATGGTGGCTTAATGCTTATGATAATTTCTTCCCTGTTTTTCCACAACTGATTTATCACTTGTCTGACCCAACTTCTCTGCACTCCACTGTTCCTCTCTCTCCAAACCTCCCACTTCACGGAGGAATGCTAATAATGGAATATGTTACTTGCTTTTTCATTTACATGCTTCTAAGCTGTAATAATTCTCTATAACTAATCACCATCATGAATATTCTCATGTATATGTTTATACACACACACACACACATATATATAACACACATTCTTACTGGGTCGCTGAACTAATATAACAGCTTATTCTAAGCATTATTGCAAACCACAGCCTGTAGTTACAAGCTAGTTAGTAAAATGCATCAGGTAACTTAGATTTGCAAGATATTTTCAGTCAGGTGAAAATGTTGAAAATCTTTTGTTTTCAAATAGTGCATGTGTAATAGGATCAAAAGTAACCACTCTGTGTTATATTTAATAAGCAGTATTGTTTCCATAGCTTTTACATGTTTATAAAATAGTTCTGAAATAAAATCGGAGCAAAGATGGGACTCCCCTGTGCCTTCCACATGAGGAAGTGGGCAGCACGCTACCTCCAAATAGAAAATTTCCCCTGTCCTTGTGTCTTTCACTGAGGTCAAATAACCTGTCGGCTATTCATCCATTAAGAGAGTCCTTTAAAGATTTTGTGTGAGCTATCTTACCTCCAGCTGCATTTCTCTTGATCTGTAGAACAGAGGGATTTCTCAAAAGGTGTTGGGTTATAAAATAAACACATTTTCTTTGGGGAGAGTTGTATCTAGAGGCAACCTTAGAGATGAGGACCCTCTAATCCTTTTTTCTCCCATGAGTTTATTGTCACCGACATGACATGGAAAAGAGTTTACTTTCTTGCAGTTACAATGAAAGAGCTAATCTGTATATCACTCAGGATACAACCCGGGTCCAGAAATGGCAATACTAGAGCAACGATGTAGTCAGAAATCAGGATCACAGTCATCAGATCAGTGTCAGAAATGTGGGCATCACAATTTTAGGCTAAGCAGAGGTGACAGAAAAATGGATGTTAGAAACACAACCTGCTTGAATGAGGTTTGCTTGTTCGTCTGTTCATTCACTCATTAATTCATTCAACAAACATTTATGGATCACTTATGCTGTGCAAGACATTTCCTTTTATGGAACTTAAATTGGGGGGTGTAGGAGATGGTGATAGAGGTAGACAACATTCAATCATGTACCGTTTCATTTGATTTTGATTTTCAGGAGATATTGCGTGGTGCTAGACAAAATGGGAACCAACCTAGGGGCCAAGATAAGGCTGCCTTGAGGAAGTGAGGACCAAGATGAGCTTAAAGGATAAACAGGAATTATTAGAACAAAAAAATGACCAGAAGCATGTGGTCTGGGTCAACCTCCCAGCTGGAATCGGTGCACGTGTTAATACAATGGGAGGGCAGAGGGTCGGGAGGTGTGGAATGTCAGGTTAACACAGCACGGTGAGGAGCTCAAACACTTGGAAGTCAGACAGGCACAATTCAAATGCCACGTTCACCTGTTACTAGCTGTGTTATCTTGAGCACAACCTGTCTGAGCCTCAGTTTCTTTGACTATCATAAATAAAAAATACATGGTAAAATAAATAATAATATCTACCTAGCAATGGTGTTGGGAGAATTCATTTCAGAATTTTGCAATTATGACATTTATGGTTTCATCCATACAACAGGCCACTGATGATTCAGAGCTCCTTTGGGCGACGTTTGTGTAGTTTACTGTGACTTAAGCCCTAGTGCTGAAATTGTGGTATTGATTTGCTGTGTAACCGGGATTCTCATTAACAATGTCCATATGAATTCCATAGCCTTTCGATAAAGAATTGAGTCTAGGTTTCATATTCTAAAAAATATTTACCTCCTGCAATTTAGGACATAATCAAACATGGAAACAAAAGTGTCTCAGAAGAAATGAATTGACCTTGTCACTAGGGGGAGACTTAGCCAGGTTTCCAGACTTGCCCCAACTTTCACAGCAGGGAGAACTTCTTTCCTTCACTTTCTCAGGACCTAAGGGAAACGGTGTAGGAAAAGGCATTGAGAAAACTCAGGAGTCCTAGCAGGAGGATTGGAGGGTTTCTCTCTTTTTTTTTCTTTCAGCATTAGAGCTTTTGACTGTGTTCTGTGTGGTGGAGAATAAACTTTAGAGAATGCGATTAACAACATGCCCAAATGCTGAGCAGTCAGGATGATTGGACAATAAATGGCTGGAACTCGGTTCTCTAGGTTGAGCCTCTGGCAGTGTAGACCGGGGTCTGGAAACGTCAGGCAGGACCAGGACTTCAGAGGGGACCAGGCAAAAGCGAGTTGAGTGCCCGGCCATGGCAGCTGTCTGAGAGGGTATGTACATTTGATAAATAGCAGAACTTTTCTCACCATAATTTTCAGTGTGTATATATATTATAGTCTGTGTACATACATTATACATACTTTTTTCCATTCTTCTAAGTACATTTCTCTTAATCTTGAATCACAAGTGCTTCTTAAGGAGTGGCCGTGGCTCATTCTGACCACCTGGTAGAAGGAAAAGTCAAAGAGTGTAGGAGAGAAATGCCACCCAAATGGCATTTCGAAATGTCCCACGAATGAGTCACCTGGGGAACCAGCTCACAGAAGGGTGCACTGAATGCTTAGAAAGACAACAGCCACGGTGTTAAACATAAATTAGCACCTGGTAAGTGCTCTATTGGATGTTTGTAGATTGTATAACTAGAAGCATTTACTATCCACTGTATGCCTGAAATTGTTTTTAAAAAACAGCCTCATGACCAATTGTATTTCATGTTTATATTAATTCTTGATTTTCTTAAATAAAAATCTATAGCTTTATTCCAAGTGACCTCCATAAAATAAAACATATGCACTAATAGATTAAAGAGAACTAAGAAGATAAATAGGTCTGCCATTAACTAAGTGCTGTGTTTGAATGTCTTTTTGACAAAGATGTAAGATTAATTGAATATAATTCTAACACCTGATTGCTCTTCACTTTCTATTGGTTTATGTGAACTCTTTATTAGTTATGAAAACTATCTCTAGGTCTCATTTTCCTTGCAAATCAGGTTATGGTTTTTCAGTGTGTATATAGAAGTTATAATTTTTTTCTTTATAAGTTGGAGGCTTTGTGTACTTCTTAGAAATACCAACCTTTAGTATCACTCAGGAGTCTGAAAAAATATCACCTTCTATGAGGCTTTTCCTAATTACCTACCTAAAATAGGTAGTGTTTCCTCCAGTATATAGATAAAGAAACTGAGTATCAGTGAGGATAAATAACTGGCCCACGGTTACACAGCTGGTAGGTAGTGGAACCTGGAGCCAGAATTTAAGCTCAACATGGTCAGACTCCAAAGACAATATTGCTGTATTATCCTGACCCATCCTGGCCTCATCCATCTCATATGGATAGAAATGTAAAATTTTAGGGTTGGGGCCGGGCGCGGTGGCTCACGCCTGTAATCCTAGCACTCTGGGAGGCCGAGGCGGGTGGATCGCTCAAGGTCAGGAGTTCAAGACCAGCCTGAGCAAGAGCGAGACCCTGTCTCTACTAAAAATAGAAAAAAATTATCTGGCCAACTAAAATATATATAGAAAAAATTATCCGGGCCTGGTGGCCCATGCCTGTAGTCCCAGCTACTCGGGAGGCTGAGGCAGGAGGATCGCTTAAGCCCAGGAGTTTGAGGTTGCTGTGAGCTAGGCTGACGCCACAGCACTCACTCTAGCCCGGGCAACAAAGCGAGACTCTGTCTCAAAAAAAAAAAAAAAAAAAAAAAATTTAGGGTTGGAAGAGATTTTCCACACAGCGTCTTAAAAGATAGTTGAGGAAGGACATATAAATTTCCAGTAGTAGACATTTCATGCTCATCAGCTTGACCAAGAATTACTTCTATTAGAAAAGTTCTCAGAATTATTTTACCATGATATATAGAATGTGTTTTTTACTACTTTTACATGCATTGATGCACTTTCATTTTTAGTACCCCTGCTACATGTTAAACATTATCATGTGCAATTATTATTATTTGCGTTAAGAAGGCTATAATTCCTAGTTGGATTTAATAATTAATCCCCATAAGTATAGTATTTATTATTCAGAACATTATGGAGTAGCAGAACCATCACTTTCAGTAATTAACAGTTTCTGTGAAACTCTTTTGGAATGAATTTTCAGATTTAGTAAAAACAAAAGGTTGATTAATGGCATATTCCTGCTAAATGTCATGAAAACAAAATATACGCTCTCTGTCAATAAATCAAAATTACTGGTCGTTCTAGAAGAATGCATAATCAGAAAAGTTGGTAATATAATGTTAACTAATTCTTCAAATTTGAGTTACGATGAATTATCAATCTTTCCTGATCATATAAATTGTATTATTTGAGTTGAAAGGTTGAGGCTTACGGGTTCTACTTAGCAGATCTAATTGTGTTCCCATAATTTAATAGTTGATTTTTGATTATGGATGTGCATGTTATAACACTGAATAATCTCTTATTCTGAATAAATTCATACAGGAATGAAGATTTTCTTAAGAAAAAGTAAATTATATTTATTGTTGTCACTCATCACATGGCAGTTATAAATGACTTCCTTCAAATTATTAGGATACAATTTTTGGCTGATACATATAGATTATTATGACATAAATTTAATGTATCATTATTTAACTCAACAAATATTTACAAGCCCCTAAACACTAGGGGATAAGGGATGATGAAGAAGACACGGCCTTACTCTTGCAGGGAGTGGGAGAGAGCTGTTGCGACCCCAATGTTAGCTGTCACCTCACCTTCTTGCCCTGCACCCCTGAAATTAATTTGTCCCCATGGGTCGCCAGATGGTCTCACGAAGAGGAAAAAGCACAAAAACGTAGCTGGGCTGCAATTCCGCAGGACAGCGCAAGAGCCTAGTGGAGAGTCCGCGGGAAGAAGCTGTGGGAAGAGTAAGCAGAGAGATTTCAGCAAGAGCAGCCCGTGATGAACCTGGAGCCTCGCGGGAGGCTCGGTGGGATGTCCGCGGACCGCAGGCCCCAGACGGCTGGAGAACTTCCCGACCGTCGTGAGTCCAGACGCCGCCGGTGACCTGGGCGCGGAGCCGGGCGCTGCCGCCCCTGGGGTCGCCCCGCCGCAGACCGAGCCAGGGCAGCGGGCGCCCCGCTGCTCCTCCACCGCGCGGCCCTTGTCCTGCGCGGGGCGCTCCCGCCCCTCGGTTTTCTTCTCGCTGGACCCCGCAACACCTGCCCAGCCCGCGGTGGCCACCGGGAGCTGGGGGATCGTGGGGGACTGTGTGATCCCAGAGCTCGGGCATTCAGGGTGGGCTGCCTTCGGGGGGAGGAGAGCACAGCAAGCCAGGGGCCTTGGGACCAAGGGGACCAGAGTGCCCGCTCCCCTCTGTTCGGACTGTTCCCCTGCCCTCCCCTCCCCCAGCCTCTGACGCAGCCGTGGCGGTTCCCACGCGCGTCTGCTCGGTGTCCCCAGGGACGACCGGGTGGCGGTTCCCACGCGCGTCTGCTCGGTGTCCCCAGGGACGACCGGGTGGCTGTTCCCATGCGCGTCTACATGGTGCCCCGGGGATGACTGGGTGGCGGTTTCCATGCGGGTCCACACGGTGCCCCGAGGGAGGACCGGGTGGCGGTTCCCACGCGAGTCTGCACGGGGCCCCAGGGACGACTGAGCCGGGGCTCTCAGGGCTGCTCCCCCCACAGCCAGGCTTCCAGAGTGGGGCTCAGCCTTTCCTCCCAGGGACCTGCAGCAGACCCCGGGGTGCCCCGACCGTGAGTGTCCTGCCAGCCCAGCGCTGCCCCCCGGCCGCTCCGGCAGAGCAGGGCACACCCTGAAGCGGAAGGACAGGACGCCAGCTTGGGCACGTCACAGCCCAGGACCGGTACACCAGTCCCTGTCGTGGTCAGGGACTGAACTGGGGGACAGAGGACAGGCCTGCAGGCTGGATCCTGCACCCCCAGGACTCGATCTCATTGCTCGAGGGCCGGGACGAGAGATTTGTGAGCTGATCCCGGGAGGCAGGGAGCCCGCGTGGAGATGTAGAAAGAAGGATGTGCAGTGGAGGGAAGGATACCGGTGATAGCAGGGTCAACTCATTAAGGGGAAATAAAGATCAATAAAGGGGCCAATACTAGTGATATAACCCTGTTGGGAAGGGAGGGAAGAAGAGAAGGGGTTACAGATGAACTAGATCTTCACAAAGCATTGCAGACGAATATCTGAAGCTGATGCTTCAAAAACAGCTGTATAAATGTGGTAGAGGGTTCTAGTTAATCCTTTAATATTCATTCTTCCTTTCTTCTATACAATAAAAATGAGTCAGGGAACATGAGCACCCAGCTAAGAACTGCATTTCCCTCGCAGCTGGGTGTGGCAGCAGGTCGTGAGCTGCAGTAAAGTGTGCAACTTTGAGATCAAGTCCTTACCATACAAGAAGCATGACTTCTCCTCTCCTGCTCTGGCTCCCTAGGCCAGAGCGCAGCAAAGGCAGAGTGTCTGGAAGCCGGTGGAAAGGGACCACGTCCTAGCCAGGCCAGAGCAGCAAGGCAGAAGGAGCCCGGGTCCCAACACTACCACCTTGCCCTAAATTTTCTCCTGGGACTGTTACGTGAGAGAAAATAGCTTCTGTCTCACTTACATGCTTCTGTATTTTTGAGTTCAGTGTGAGAACAGCCTGACTTGTATCCTACTCCTACAAATAATTATTTTAATCATAAGGTAAATATGTAAGACTTAGAAAGGATAGAAAGTTGTTTTCTGGAAAGTGGAATGAGTGCGGGGTGGGGCTTGAGTAGAACATAAACGTTACTTTCCACTATAAATCTTTCTGTGCTCTTTAACTTTTAAGCATGTGCATGCAGTATTTTGATAAAAATGAAAGGTAGTTATGTTAACTAGAGAAAAATAGAACATATATGGTAGCAGAAATGAAAATAGATAAGCTACGCTCTCATAACCCTGAGAAAACACTTTGTAGATTTACTTTAAATTATTTTTCTAAACAAATTTTTTTCTTTGGTTGAAAGTCTACATTTGAGGGATGAACAGAAGGAAAAGACTCCACCCAGGATTGAAAAGAAAGATTTGGAGAATTAATGGGTGACCCAAGAGAACTCAGTACCAGGGAAGCCAGGGGAGGACAGGGCTCCAGTGAGGACAGACGGGCCAGTGGTCTCAGACACCACGGAAATAGGAGGGTGAAATCTGGGAACAGGTTGACTGACTTGGCCCCGTGGGTCACAGAAGACACCCAAAAGGGCTGATACGACAGAGTGAATTGTCTGGAGACAGACAAGCTGGAAACAGGTTGCGAGACCAGAGGAAAGGGAGAAAGTCTGTGGCTAGAACTCGGTGAGCAGATGGGAAATGCTGGGAGATGAGTTTGAGAGGTAGGAAGGTGCCGGGTCATGGAGCCCTGTGGGACATGCAGAGGACTGTGGATTTGATTCTGAATGTTAACTTGGAATATTTATTATCATACATAGATATTGTTTTCAATAGACCCAGACTCCTGTGTGGAGAGTAGACCCCAGGAGGCAAGATAAAAGCAGCACGATCAGTGAGGAGCCCACTGCAGCTACCCCGGCAGGCGTTAGTGGTGACTCGTGCTTGGATAACAATGGCAGGAGTCACGAGTGAGTTTGGATTTTGGATGCAGTTTGGAGCTTAGTGCCAAAGGCTTTGTGCATGGATGGGATGTGGGGTGTGAAGAAATGGAGCTCCTGGGTGAACAGTAAGGAAATGACACTGAATCATAAGGAAGATTCAGGGAGGAGCTTGCTTTAGGTAGGAAATCAAGAATTTTGTGTTAGATGTGAGTTTCAAATGCCTATTACTTACACAGGTAAGTGGAGATGTCAGGTAGCAGTTGGATATAACAAATATGACTTAAGGAGAGTTTAGAATGTACACAGACATGTGTGTATGTATGTGTATACATATATATATGTATATATATAAACTCTAGGGTCATTAATATGTAAGTTGTCCTGAGAGAGAAACGACTGGGTGAGCTCACGTCGGAAGTGAGGCAAAGCACGGGGAATTCACAGGACCAGCTTCTGGGTCATGTACTGCACAGAGATCAAGATCTAAAGCTGGACCCAGGGACTAAGAGTGGCCAGTGAGGCAGGAAGAAAACCAGGAGACCACGGTCTAAAATCTGAGAAAGTGACTGAAGAAAAAAGAGCTGATTGTGTGAAATGCTGCTGCTGTAGTTTGAATGTGTCCCTCACGTTTCGTGTGTTAGAAACTTAATCCCCACATTCATACGTGGGTCGTGTTGGAAGTGGGGGCTTTGGGAGGTCATCAGGGTGGGATCCGTGACAGCGCTGGTGGCTCTGTGAGAGGAAGAGAGACCTGGGCGTGCACACTCTTCCTCGCTCATCATCAGGTGACGCCCTCTGCAATGTCACGATGAGGCAGGAAGGCCCTCACCAGATGCCAGCACCTTGTTATGGGACTTCCCAGCCTCCAGAACTATAAGAAACAAATTTATTTTCTTTATAAATTGCTCAGTCTTTGGTATTCTGTTACAGCAACAGAAAATGGACTGAGACAGCTGCCGACAGGGCATGTGTGACAAGGTCTGAGAACTGACTCTTGAATTAGTCTTGTAGAGCAGTGGCAGGTAGAGACAGCTGGTCAGAATCGTGCAGAGGGAACGGGAGATACTTGTAGATGAGGGAGACGTGAGTAGATCTGTGGGTAAGATATAAGACCTAAATGTGCATTTGTAGATAAGAAGCCCATGGAGTGGGGAGATTGAAGTTTCAAGAGGAAAGTGATCCATCAAGGACCTGGTGGGATTACAATAAATTGATTCTAATAAAGCACAGGTGGAAGCTTTGCCTTGAAAAGAGGGACATTTCTTCCCTCCAGACCAAAAAAGAAAAAAGAAGAAATTTGAGGAAGGGAGAAGTTAATTTTTTTTTTTTAAATCAATGAAGTAGTTTATTGTGGGCTTAACAGGAGAAACAGTTTGGAAAGTTTGCCCTGGTAAATTATATGGGGTTTCCCAAGCTGCACCGTGGGCCTGAGGAGGGCTGTCCAGCATGAATATGTAATCAGCTGGATCGTGGGGCTTTATCCAGTAACTGTCAGCAGCTTGGAAATGAGAGCAGAAATAGACACTTGGGTTAGTCCAGGTTATTGCATTTTAGTAATATTTGCACTTAAAAATGTTTGAGGTAAAAAGCAGCATGGATGTTTTCTATTATATAGATAATATAGATGTAGTGAATATCATATTTTTCGGTGGGTCAATTAAATTTGGCATGTAGCAATAATAACAATGCTCTCCCTTTCATTTATGTCAAAATTTCTGTTTTTCTCCATAGAAATTCAGTACATTTGTACTAATCATACCCAAATTTACCTCTTTTCTTCCTTCAGAAAAGAATACTCAATACTCCCACTGATTTATTTTAAAAATTAATAAAACAAGGAAAATGGGAGACACACATAGTCTATATTAATAATGTGTATTAAATCTGAGCAATTCTAATTGTTCTCATTAACTATTCCTGCTCTGATTGTTTTGGACACCGTTTTCTCTATGGCACGAAAGAGTCTTCTCAGAGACATCATCAGGGCTGCTGAAATGGGTCAGGATCTGATAAAAAATTTCTTTTCGGTCTCCTCACAGCATTTGATTGGCTGCAGACCCTCTTCCACCCAGGTTATGTCTGTACTGGATTCCCAACATGTTAAGCTGTCAATATACCACGGACCTAAGAGTAGGTCAGACAGAGACACGATTCTGTCATTTCAAGACTACTTGCCACCTTTCTGTTACATTCTTTTTTCATAATTTCCCACCTCTCTCTTTTTTTTTTTTTTGAAAGCTCTATAAAGAGCTTTCAAAAAAAAAAATAGTGTTTTTAAAAAAACAGCCAAATGGCTGCTAGGTACAGCTCTTGCTCAAATAAATGATCCCTGCAAAACTTCAAGAAACCGAAAGGGTCCTGGAAACACCCAATGGGAATCACATTGTCTACAGTTGAAGCTCATGTCAATGCAAGCAAGGATGCTGTGTCGTGATCAGAGAGTCTTTATACCGTATCCTTTCTCGTTGTGAGACACTGTCTCAGAGAATCTCTTTGACATCTTTTCTAAGATAATGACCTAAGTAGCTCTGGACTGCACAAGGCAAGTGACAACCCTTCCTTCCTTTCTCAGAATTGTTTAACCCATCTATATCGGGGTCCCCCGCGTTACAAAGGGAGCTGGGGGTCTGTTTGCACACTTGGAAGGTAGAGGAGTGGGGTTGGCCCTGATTCTTCATCTTCGGAGGAGGTGATGAGAATCAGAAACACAGAAAAGCATCGGGTTTCCTAACTCACCACACTGAAGTAATCCAGAATGCATCACACGCCGATAGTACCTAGGATTCTAGAACTTAAAAACAGTGGCGCTATCCTATGGGAGAGGAAATAAGGACTGTTACGATATGACAATTTTAAACTAAACTAACAGCACGTTCTTTTTTTTTTTTTTTTTTCCCCCGAGACAGAGTCTCACTCTGTTGCCCGGGCTAGAGTGAGTGCCGTGGCGTTAGCCTAGCTCACAGCAACCTCAAACTCCTGGGCTCAAGCAATCCTCCTGCCTCAGCCTCCCGAGTAGCTGGGACTACAGGCATGCGCCACCATGCCCGGCTAACTATTTCTGTATATATTTTTAGCTGTCCATATAATTTTTTTCTATTTTTTAGTAGAGACAGGGTCTCGCGCTTGCTCAGGCTGGTCTCGAACTCCTGACCTTGAGCAATCCACCGGCCTTGGCCTCCCAGAGTGCTAGGATTACAAGCGTGAGCCACCGCGCCCGGCAAACAGCACGTTCTTGAAGCCTATTTAGGACTCCTCCATCTGACTGCAGCAACTCGGGTACAGGGACCCCAGATTTGCAGTCTCCCAGCCCGAGCACTGGCAAAAGCAGTGACTCAATCAGTGTTTGTTTAAATAAAAGCTTAAATGAAAATTTATGAATGTATTATTTGGGTAATTA
>CM052450.1:24627592-24657749 GCA_028533085.1 Varecia variegata | reverse complement strand
GCGTGAGCCACCGCGCCCGGCAAACAGCACGTTCTTGAAGCCTATTTAGGACTCCTCCATCTGACTGCAGCAACTCGGGTACAGGGACCCCAGATTTGCAGTCTCCCAGCCCGAGCACTGGCAAAAGCAGTGACTCAATCAGTGTTTGTTTAAATAAAAGCTTAAATGAAAATTTATGAATGTATTATTTGGGTAATTAAATTTGGCACATTCCTAAAGTTTTGAGACTGAGGTCATAAACCACTAGTCCGACCATTCACCTGACCCGGTTTCCCATCATGGTCTTAAAGCTGCATGCCAGACCCGTTAGTAAAGATAATAAAATTTAAAAATCTTCGAGCTGGAAGGGACTTACAATTTGATTCTAAAATTGAACGTTGCTTGACTCATCAAGATCTTATAAGCATCTGTGAATTCAGTGAGTGATCTCAAAGGAGCTTAAAAATATGTGTAAAGAAAAGGTTTAATAGCCTCCTAAACCCCGAAAATTATTCATGTTGGTGAAATTCTGCTTTTGGCTTTGGGCAAATCCTCTGTCTTCTCTCTCTCTCCCTCTCTCTTTTTTTTTGGATTTACTGGCAATTTTAACACTAACTGAAAGCCGTCACACCACGCTGCTAACCACATTTCCAAACTGTTAACTTCGCTATAACTTTCCACCTACTCTCAAGCTCAGTAATGCCAGGAAGTAGGAGGGCAGTTTAAAACACCAAATGTAGCAAGGAGACAGATACTAAAACGAAGGTACAAAGAAAATGCCTTAGTGATGCATTTCAGCTAATTCACGCACACAAACACTTCCGCTGGAAAGATTAAAAAAAAATGTGTTCAGTGCTTCAAAACCATAGGCACTACTCACCAGTGATCAAACCCACAAGAAAGCCTGCTGCTGAGGGCATGGCTTTGTCTGTGAGTAGTGTTTGGATCAAACCAAACCCCAAAGTTTTGCATTACACATTCCGTGGCGCTAGACATGCAGAGTTGAGTTTGTATCGCTGTGCGAGGACACGTCAGATAGCTGGGTGGATGCTGACCTCGTCACCAGAACAAAGACTCCTTAGCTGGAAGAAACCTTGGCAATCATTTAAGCCAAACTTCTCACTTGAACATCTCCCATTTAATTAGGGCTGGATTTTCTAATAAAATTACGTGTTTGGCCATTTCTCATCTAGTTAAAGAGTTTTTGCTTCAGGTATTTTGATGCAATGCCATTTGGCAAACAAAAGTCTATGGCATTGGTATATGAACTGCAAATGGTATCTTCTAGATGATAACAGCCTGTACAATGTAAAGATTGGAAAACAGAGGTCCTATGAAGTTAAATAACCAGGCCAGCATCAGAGGACTAGGGACAGATTCAAAACCTGGTACAATTTTGCCGTCCTAGCTATAGTCTGCAGTTTTTTATTTTTGTGCCACATTAAGTATTTCTTGTTTTATATGGCTACTGCATGGAAGTATTTTATCATTAGGCACCATGACCCTGTAAGTAGTGACAAGTGAATGTGGAAGATTTCTAAGCACTCTCCGGTCCTGATAAATTGAGATTAAAATTTTCAGGGGAGTGGCCAGGCACAATGGTGCATGCCTATAATCCCAGCACTTTGGGAGGCCAAGGCAGGAGGATTGTTTGAGCCTGGGAGTTTGAGATCAGCCTGGGCAACTTAGCAAGACCCTATCTCTTACAAAAAAAAAAATAGCCAGGCATGGTGGTGCACACCTATAGTCCTAGCTACTTGGGAGGCTGAGGCAGGAGGATCACTTGAACCCAGGAGTTCAAAGCTGCAGTGAGCTATGAGCTATGTATCCCACCCTGGGTGACGGAGCAAGACACTGTATCTAAAAAAAAATATATTTTTAGATAGAAAAAAATAAATTTTTCTGGGGAGAGAAGGCAAGCCTGACTGGTTTCTTGAGAATAGCATAAATAATAAATGAATGTAAAAAACTCTGATAAAAACGCAATCACGGAAGAGGAAACACAGGGCTTAGCGTTTAGAAGACCCGGGTTCCAGGCCCGGCTCTACCGTTTCTCAGAAGGTCAGCACTGGAGTGTCGTGGGTAGACTGAGGCAGAGGTGATAACATTAAGGAACCCGACAGCAGGCACCCACCGATCAATGATGATTAGTTTCCCATTGTCAATCAGAGGTCCAAGCCTGGTGCTCAGGAATAGAAGACCAAATCTGATCTTGCTAAATTACGTTAGAAAATCGGTTGTCTCAGGCATTCTTGGTGGGTTTAGAATGAGGAATAGGTAGCATTCTTTAAAACACACTGTCCTTTGTTTCCTGCTGCTGGGTTTTAAGAGACTTTGATTATTGTTCTTCATTTTATCCTTCCGTAAAATTCTAATGGAAACGTCCCTACCTGTGGCAGCCCCATGCAATGAAGCCTAATTAAAGGGAAGGTAAGAGCAGATCTAACATTTATAGAATAACTATTGTTTCCAGGCATTTAAAAACACATTATCTTCTTTAACAAAAATCCCTGCAGTTAATCATTTTATCTACTGCAGAAATTAAAACACAAAGAGGCAAAGTATAATAACTTGCTAATAAATAGCAAAGGCAGAATGCACACTACTTCTGTTTCATTTCCAAAACGCAGTCTCTTTTCACTATATCATACTGCTTTCCATTCTCTTGTACTGTGTGGTACAGCACACTGGGCACTTCACATGGAAACTATGATAAGATACTTCATGTTTTTAATACCATATGCAAATAGATTAGATTTAGAAAGTCCATAAAGCATAAAATCTCATGTGATCACCAAGGAAAATAGCAATTGTTTTCTCTTTAATTAGAATCTGCTTAGAAATTATTCATTAATGGTAGTAAATTATTTTCATTCTGCATCATGAAAAGAAAAAAGTTAAAATTTTATAGATACAGTTATAAAGACAAAAAACCTTGAAGAAGGTCCAAAATAATATTTCATATTAATATTAGTTTATTCTATAATCTCAAAATAGAGCACATTAACTATATATTTTTATTAATGCATATTATTTTACATATTTATGGGGTACACATGACATTTTGTTATGTGCATACAATATGTACCAAATGAGGGTATCTGGGGCATCCACCACTTTGGAAGAGTTTTATTTCTTTCTCTTCCGCAGCCTGACTGCTGTGGCTGGGACGTCAGTGCTGTGTTGAATGGAACTGGTAGAAGGGGACATCCCTGGCTTCTTCCAGTTCTTATGGGAAGAGCTTCCAGCTTTTTCCGATTCAGTGTGATGTTAGCTGTGGGTTTGTCATACAAGCCGTTATCATGCTGAGATATGTTTTTTCTATGCTTTTAGTTTGTGGAGTTTTTATCATTAAGGGATGTTGAGTTTTATGAAATGTTTTTTTCGTGCCCACTGAGATGCTCGTAGGATCTTTGTCCTTCATTCTGTGGATGTGATGTATCATGTCTACAGATCCGTGTGTCGAGCCATCCTTGCACCTCTGGGATAAATACCCCTGGATCTCGGTGTATTACTTTTTTGATGTGCTATTGGGTTTGGTTTGCTAGTATTTTGTGGAGAATTTTTGCATCTATGTTTATCAGGGTTATTGGCCAGTAGTTTTCTTTTTTAGTTGTATCCTCATCTGGTTTTGGTATCAGGGTAATTCTGGCCTCACAGAGTGAATTAAGGAGAATTTGCTTCTCTTCAGTTTTTTTGGAACAGTTTGAGGAGCATCTGTGTTAGTTCTTCTCTGGAAGTTTGGTAGAATTTAGAAGTGAAGCCGTCTGGTCCTGGACTTGTTTTTTTTTTTTTTTTTTTTGGTTGGGAGACTTTTCTTACTGTTTCAATCTCATTATTTATTATTGGTCTGATCAGATTTTCTATTTCTTCCTGATTCAGTCTTGGTTGGTTTTATATATTCAGGAATTTATCCATTTCCTCTAGGTTTTCTAGTTTGTTAGTGTATAGTTGTTAACAATAGTGTCTGATGATCTTTTGTATTTTTGTGGTATCAGGTTAAATGTTTTCTTTTTCATTTCTGATTTTATTTTGGTCTTTTTTGTTTTTTCATGGTTAGTCTAGCTTGTGATTTATTGATTTTGCTTATCTTTTTTTTAAGCAAAAAATTTCATTTTGTTAATCTTTTGTATTGTTTTAGTCTCTATTTCATTTAGTTCTGCTCTGATATTTATTCTTTCTTTCCTTCCATTAATTTTGGGTTTGGTTTGTTCTTGCTTTACTAGTTTTTTGAGGTGCATCAGATTATTTATTTGAAATCTTTCTACCTTTTTGATGTGTTTATTGCTATAAATTTCCCCCTTAGCACTGATTTTGTTGTATCCCATATGTTTTGGTATATTGTGTTTCAATTTTCATTTGTTTCAAGAAATTTTTAAATTTCCACTTTAATTTCTTTCTTGACCCAGTAGTCATTCAGGAGTATGCAGTTTAATTTCCATGTATTTGTACAGTTTCCAAAGTTCCTCTTGTTATTGATTTCTAGTTTAATTACATTGTGGTCTGAGAAGATACTTGGTATGATTTCAATTTTTAAAAATTTGTTGAGACTTGTTTTGTGTCTTGACATACGGTGTATCCTGAATAGTGTTCTGTTATGATGAGAAGAATGTGTATTCTGTAGCTGGTGAATGAAGTGTTCTGTAAATGTCTGTTAGTTCATTTGGTCTAATGTGTAAAACGAATGTTCCTTTGTTAATTTATATCTGGATGATCTGTCTAATCCTGAGAGTGGGATGCTAAAGTCACCAAATGTTATTGTACTGGAGTCTATTTCTCCCTTAAGATCTAATAATATTTGCTTAATATATCTGGGTGCTCAAGCATTGGTGCATATTTGTTTAGAACTGTTATATCTTCTTGCTGAATTGATCTTAAGTATATGATAACCTTCTTTGTCACCTTTTACTGTTTTTTGCTTAAAATCTGTTTTATCAGATGTAAGTATAGATACTCCTGCTTGCTTTTGGTTTTCATTTGCATAGAATATCTTTTCCATCCCTTTACTTTCAGTCTATATGTGCCTTAAAAGTGAAATGACTTTCTTGTAGGTGGCATATAGTTGGGACATTTTAAAAACATCCATTCAGTCACAGTCTATGTTTTAGGTGGAAAATTTAATCTGTTCACATTCAGTGTGATTATTGCTATGTGAGTGCTTATACCTGTCATTAAAAAAATGGTTTCTGATTGTTTCGTATATCCTTTGTTCCTTTCTTGCTGTCTTATTGTTTATCATTGTGGTTTGGTGGTATTCAGTCGTGGTAACATTTGAGATTTTTATTTTTCTTGTTTGATTTTTTGCTTTACTGCTGGTTTTTATATTTTGTGTGTTTTTGTTATCATAGTTATCATTCTTGCACTTATGGGTATAAGACTCCCTTAAAGCAATTTTTGTAGGACCAGTGTAGTGGCAGTGAATTCTCTCAGCTTTTGCTTGTCTGGGAAAGAATTTATTTTTCCTTCATTTATGAAGGATGACTTTGCTAGGTATAGTATCCTGGGCTAGCAGGGTTTTTTTCTTTCAAAACTTTTAACATATTATCCCATTCTCTCCTCATCTGTAAGGTTTCTGCTGAGAAATTTGTTGTTAGTCTGATGGGGGTTTGTTTGTAAGTGACTGGATGCTTTTCTCTTGCTGTTTTTAGAATTTTCTCTTTGTCTTTGACTTTTGATAGTTTGTCTATGAATGTGCCATGGAGAATACCTTTTTGAATTACGTCTATTTGGGGATCTTTGAGCCTTCTATATCTGGATGTCTAAATCTTTTGCTAGACTTGGGAAGTTTTTATTTTGTTAAATAGGTTTTTTAATCCTTTCATTTTCTCCTCACCTTCTGGGATACTGAACATTTGAATATTTGGTGGCTTTATGGTGTCCCAAATGTCATGGAGGATTTTCTCATTCTTTTTTATTCATTTTTCTTTATTGACTGGATAATTTCAAAAGACCTGTCTTCAAATTCTGAGGTTTGTTTTTTTACTTAATCTAGTCATTATTGAAGCTTTCAAATGTATTTTGTATTTCATTCAATAAATTCTTCAGTTCCAGAATTTGTTTGCTTCTTTTCAATGATATCTATCTCTGTGGTAAATTTCTCATTCATACCCTGAATTGTTTTTCTTATTTCTTTGTATAATTTTTCAGTATTCTCTTGTATCTCACTGAGCTTTAGTATCAATATTTAAAATTTTTTCCCATGATTTTATAAATTTGTTTTTGATTTGGATCTGTTGCTGGAGAATTATTGTGTTCATTTGCAGGTGTCATATTTCCTTGCTTTTTCATGTTTCCTGTGTCCTTATGTTGATATCTACACATCTGGTGTAACAGTTGCTGCTTCTAATTTTTTGAATTTGCTTTTGTAGGGTAAAACTTTTTCCTGAAGATGTATCTCTGGTGTTGGTTGGCCAGGACACTTTGGATTTAATTCTGGGTGTTCGGTAGCATAGTCTCTTCGTGATTTATTCAGCTTTAAACAGCTTCTGTGGTGTCTGTGATTTCCTTCGTGGCTTATGGTGCAGTTGTTGGTGGAGGCTGTGGTGAAGTTTTTTGGGGACTGGGATGCCAGGTAGGCCAGTCTTTGGGTCCCAGTGGTGGCAGCAATAGGCTGAGCATGCCTGTCCTTGGGCCCCAGGTAAGCATACACTGGTGCCAGTGTTAGTGGGCTCAAGCAGGCCAATTCTTGGGCCTCCAAGTGGCCTTCTCAGGTGCCAGAAATGGCAGTGGTGAGCTGAGTGGGTGGGAAAGTTCTTGAATCCCTGGGAAGTGGGTGTGGCATGGGTGATGGCAGTGGCAGTCGTGGGACGACCCTCTGGGACCCATGGGGTCCACACTAGTGTTGGCAGTGGCTGTGACGGGCTAGGCAGGCCAGTCCCCAGGTCCACAGGTGGTGCATGTGTGTGGATGCCAGCCGTGTTGGCAGCAACAAGTTGAGTGGGCCCAACCTCAGATCCCTGGAGGAGTGCTCAGGAGCCAAAGGTGGTGGCCTGGGGCTGGATGCTCCTTGGGTGGTTTGCTCGGGTATGGGGGGGTGGAGCTAGACTAGGCAGACCTACCCTCAGGGCCCCCAGAGGTGCACGTAGGCACCAGCTGTTGCAGGCAGGGGCAGGTCATCTCCAGGCCTCTGGTGGAATGTTCAGGTGGGGGCAGTAGCAGCTGTGCTACTGGGGGGACAGGGTCGGTTTCAGTGGGAGCAGCCACAGGCAGGTGGTTCGGGGTGGTGTGTGTGTGCTTCACTTGCACCTCAGACCTGCAGCAGCTCGCAGTGAATGTGGTTGTAGATAGTGGAATTTTATAACTCAGGGCACATGAAAATGTGCAGCTGCCCCTTTGCTAGGGGTGGGGGGCAGGGTTGCTGCCAGTGGCTCCTGCCTCCCCTAGCAGGAGCAGCTGTGCTTGGGGAATGTCAACGGGGCTTTAGGGACTGGAGATGCAGAGGCTGTTGAGCCCCAGGGCAGGGCGCCGTCTGGTGTGAGTTGGGCTCTCAAAATGGCACTCAGGGGTTTGTGGGACCCAGAGTGAGCTCTGTCTCTGCATCCTGCCTTCACATGGTCTCCAGGCAGCTTCCTATGTTTGTCTCAGGGCCACAGGGGTTAAGGGGCTCTCCTGTGGCTAGGATTTCGGGAGTCTATGGTGGGAATGTGGTCCGTGGGGCATCTCTCACTTACACTTTTCCCACATTGGGGACCCTTTCCAGACTCTGGGCTGATCCCAGCTGAACAAGCTGCCTTGCTTCCCTCTCCTGACTTGCTTTTGGTGCTTCCTGTCATTTTTCTGTTGAATTCCAGTGTTCTCTCTTAGATGATCTATTCAAAGTGTGATTATCTACTCACTATTTTGGTTCCTCTCCATGGAAAGGGTGAGTACCAGATGCATCTAGTTAGCTATTTGAAGCCCTTCCCTTCAACTATCTGATTTTTACAGTAGTCCTCAAATATATACATATGTACTGTTAAAATTCTTCCTATTTTATTGTTAGGAAATATGAGAAAAAGAAAGGACTTCTATGAGTTTACCAGGTCAGAAACTAAACTATTAAATTGTGGTTTTTAGCTCAAGGCACACAGATTTTTAGAAAAGAACTTAGGGTTTAGACTTCTGTAAACCATATAATACCATACAAATGTTTGTTATTTGTGTTGTTCTTACCCTTGAGTGAGGATGGAGGCCCATGTGGTGTATGCAATTCATTGTAAGTAACTGTCCCATTTAGTAGCTTGAAAAACCACCAACTGGTCTACATAGTATAGAAGGTTATATTTATTATGTAAGTAAACAGTGTTTGGTATAATTTTTTTCCTCTTTGTAAAATATCATAAGGAGTAAAAATAAATTTAAAAAATATGCCAATGGTCATTTCTTATGGTGTTCACTTTTTCCCCTTTCTTCTCTCATCAAACTCTCAGCTCCTTCCTCTTTTCTCCTTGTTCTTCATTTTCAAAGATAGAGATGACATTAGAGATGGGAATGCAGTGGAATTATTTTTAGATTGCAGCTCTTTTGACTTTGTCTCTCCTTGGATATTCTGGGACCATCATCATCGCTGGCTGTGATTTGATGGAGGCTTTTGTGAGCTCTTCTTGTCAGCCGGTCGCCCTGATGGCTTGGAATCCCAAGTCTGAGAATGTGATCCTCACAGCACAAAAGACCCCAGGAGAAACACGCTCCCCGTGAGTCTTAGATAGTGCTCATTCTAAATAGGCTTTGGTCTTCATTTCTGTTGGGGGCATCTCTGTGTTTAGTTTCAACAAGCCACTCTTTCCTTTCAATTTCTGGGCCCACTATCACTTTAAAACAAACTGAGAAATAACACAAGGTACAATTTGAATGGTATTATGGTTTGACTGTCTCCCCAAAGTTCATGTGTTGGAAATTTTATCCCCAATGCAGCTGAGATGGGGCCTAATGAGAGGTGTTTGGGTCCCAGGGGCCCTGCCTTCGTAAATGGATTAATGTCATTATTGAGGGAGGAGTTTCCATTATAAAAGCACGACTTGGACCCCCCCGCCACGCACTCGTGCCAACATGATACCTTCTGCCATGTTATGACATAGCAAGAAAGCTCTCACCGCACGCCAGGTCCATGGTAAGTTATTCAGTCTCAGGTATTCTGTTACAGTAGCACGAATGAACCAAGACAAATGGCATGTGAACAAGTTAAGAAAGAAGAAACCAAGAAGAGGTGCATATTTGTACAAATGTACCCACATCATCCCCGTCAACCTGTGAAACTTCCTTTAACCTGTTATTAAGACTCTGCCACACAACTCAGGATCCCAAAAGGAGTAAACAAAACGCTCAGTGCTTGATTTGCACCCGTGAATTCAGCTCACTTCAGGCTGTGGGACAAAAAGGTCCTTAGGAGGCATTATATACGTCACACGGGACCCTCAGGTAGGTCAGCATTATCTCCCCAGCTTTCCGCGTGGTTGTAACTCTGTGGTCAACTGCTTTGGAGCCTGAACCCCTTCCTGCATTGCATGCCTGGTACTTTAGATCCTCTGAACCTGAAGCCCTGCTTTGGGTTTATCAGTTTCTTACTCTCTGCTCATAAAATTCCAGTAGATTCTGAAACCCTGCTGTCTCTTGACGAAGTCCTGATGCCAAATACCTCCCTGTTTTGTGCCGTTGGACTGCTTGTTGCTGTGGTTTATCTGAGTGGTAGGCAGAGCAGTGGCCTCCAAAGACACCCATGCTCTAACCCCTGGAACCTGTGACTATGTTAGTTACATGACAAAGAAGAATTAAGGTTGCAGATGGAATTAAGGGTCCTTATCAACTGACCTTAAAATAGGGAGATTATCCTGCATTATCCAGGTAAACCCAGTGTGATCATGAAGATCCTTAAATGTGAAAAAGGAAGCATGAATATCAGTGTCAGTGCAGTGCAGAGTGAAAAAGACTTGGTTGGCCATTGCTGGCCTTGAGGATGGAGGACGAGGAACGTGCTCAGGAAGGTAAGCTGCCCCTTGTAGGTTGGAAACGGCCAGGAAATGGATTCTTCCCTATGCCTCCAAAAAGAATGCATACTCCTCATTTTAATTTAGTGAACTAAAACTGACTTTAACCTATAGAACTATAAAATAATACATGTGTATTGATTTAAGCCATCAAATTTGTAGTTATGTGCTGCAGCAGCAATAGGAAACTCAGACCTCCTGCATGTCCTTCCGTCTTCCTATGTGTGTTTAATCACCAGTGACCCAGCTGCATGGCTGAAACTTTTTTCTGTTATCGTTATTGAAGTGACTGTGTCTGTTGGTTAGTCTGGGTCATAATCAACCTCTTCTGTCCTGTTAAGGTTGACCTTTCCATGTCACTGTCATAGCAGCTGATACTCAAAAGTCCACCAAATAGAACCCAAAACTCGGGAACTCTAAGGATCGCAGTCCGGCAGGTTACATCTATAGATTCCAATTCGCCTAATACCAGCTCCCCTTGTCTGTGACCTTGGACAAATAACTGTGGCTCTCTGATCCTCAGTTTTTTCATCTGTAAAATGGATTGCAAATCTCACTGGAAAGGATTCTTGTGATGATTAAAAGATAATGCTTTAAAAAAGTGTTTCACATTATACCTGGCACAAGTAAATTTGCCATAGATTTTTTTTATTATCATTAACATCTGGCTAATTATTTCTCAAATGGCGTAACAGATACACAAATCCAACCAAAGAGCCTGAAGCAATACCATAGGAAACCAGGTATGTGGTTCCCTCTAGAGCCAAGACCTGCCGACTATGTCACCCCAGCACATAGACCATGGATTATCAAGGTGGGGGCCATGACCTTGATGACCCAGAGACCAAATTTCAGAAAGGGAAAAAATTGTGTCATTTTCAACACAGAAGCTTGAAAGTGTGGTGGGAGACGTGGTCTCAAACTCTGGCTCTATAACTTAGTAGCTTTGGGCGCTGGACAAGTCTCTCGGGTCACTGAACCTTTGTTTTCTTCGCTGTAAGATGGGGCTAATGTTGTAAGAATTAAATAAAACAACACATACAAACAAGGCATATGATTTGTTTAGCCTCTGTTTGCCATATAATATGTCATTAATAAATGATAGTTATATATATTTTTTATTTTTGTCTATGTGCTATATTCCTAATAGATTTCTCCAACACCCTGATAAAAGAATTAAGATTAATTGTAAGATTAAATATAAAATTCTCACCTGAAGGTCTAGATTTAGTTTTAAGTTGACACAGCCCTCCAAAATCCAAATAGCTTGAGATCCAGTGCAAATAAAAGTTAAAAAAAATCCTATTGACACTTGTGGTACACTGCATATAAAAATAAAAAATTTGTTTTGGGTGTTATCCTAAAACTGGTAAGACAGCTTAGATAAAAAACCCTGGTAGCAGCTCACCAGGACTAATTAAAAGACGTGTCTTAGGCCTCAGAAACAGAGCAGCTGACGGTTTTAGGAGGCCCACGCTATGGGTGCACCGTAGTGCAGGGGCCCTGTGTCCTAACAAGCCACCTAGCTGAGGTGTCTCCTCAATACACACCTTTAAGTGGAAAAATAATATACTGAGCACCAATCAGCCTGCCAATCAATATTTATCATTGTAAAATATCAAATGTATTTTCTGGCTCATATCCACCACACCTTAGTTCTTGTGCTATAAGCCAGTTCTAGAGGTTTATTGATCATGAATAAATTAATTATTGAGATTTAAAGAGGAGTAGAGTGATCAGATACTGACTTACAGAGATGTATCAACCATCCCAAGTCCTTTCCCAGATGTCAACATTTCATCGTGATAGTACAACCTGGTCCCTTTCTCCAGCACAATAGAGTGTAATTCAGTTAAGAGGCAGGTGGGTCGGGGGTTTTAGATAACACTGGAACCAGGTGGGATGGAGCCTGCGTGTGCACCAGGTGGGCAGGGCTCGGAGGGGAACTGGGGACCTTGCTTTCAACCCGAAGTAACTTGCAGAGCTGAGGAGCCAACGTCAGGGATTAATCATTCTAACCCTCTCTTGGGACCCTGGTGGAGTTGTGTTGTAGGAACGGGAACTGCGATTTCCTGGCTCGAGTTGAGGTGTATTAACCTTTCGTTTATGGAGAGGAGAAAGTAGACAGAGAAAATGTGCAGCGTGACTTCCCCTGGGGCCTTGAGATCTGAGTTCTCGAGCAAATATGGCACCACTGGGTTGGTAGCATCAGAAGCAGCCCACTGGCAGCTAGAAAAAAAATTTAATCTCCTGATATTTTCCAAGATGAAAATCCTGTGTATATACCTTAAAAGAGCCTATAAAACAGTGTCCTTATTTTGGCCTTATAATTAAGTAATAACAGAAGGGCTGCACTGTTTTACAAGGCAATATTCTGGTTCCTGAGTGGGTCAGAGACACAGCTGCTTGCCAAACATTGTAATTTATTCTGACAAGTACCCACCATCCTACTCCCACTCGATAGCTTGATGAGAGAAACAGGTCTAGGCATGCTTTGAAAGAGTTAAAGATAAAACTTTCATGGGGTTAAAAAAAAAAAAAAAAGAAGGAGCAGCAGAGGCCATTGAGAAGAACAAAGTTAAACTGGATTTGCGATTAGTGCAGGTGTCTTGCTAATGCTGAGGAGGGATTCTGAGGTTAGCAAACGCAGGGTTTCCTCATTGCCGTCTCTTCTTTTCCTGCAGGTAAGAGACCTCATAGAGGTAGCGCAGTCCACTCCTGGTCTCTCTCAAACCGCAGGAGTCAGGGGAAGGTGCACCATCTCCCATAAAAAAAAGTAAAATGTGTTTTCATTTTTCCCCCATAAAAATAATTTTTAAAGTACGGTTTGGTTTTTCCAGACAGTTTTAAGAGCTAAAAGGCTCGGGGAGTGGGGGCAGAGTGAGTTGGGAATGGTAGTAACATTTAAATGTGCAAAAAATTACCTTAACTTGGGTGACTTTCAGGAATTGGACATTTGATATCAACTTCTTTTCAGATCAATAGTTTAATTCTTAAAATATTCATACACTGCAGAGCCCGGATACAACTAAATTATAAAATGAAATGTTTGAAAAGCATTTGTTTCCAGAAAATGTGCTCCCTGAGGCCCACATTTTAGTAAACTTAACCTCAGAAGACCTGCTCTAGGCAATTAAATCTACGGAACTTAACAAACCCCAGGAGCAAGGCTGCCGCCGGTTATGCTGTTAGGAAAAGTATTTTCGTAAAAACTTGCTTTCTCTTATTCTACACTTGAAAATTGTTTCTTTGAACAATATTCTGCATTAAAGAGATATAAAGAAAAATGATTCTTAGGTAAACTCAAATTCATGTAAAGGAAAATGAATCCACTGTCGTTTGCACCCTTCCCCTGGGAGGGAAAAGGTAAGTTGAATCCACAGAAGGAAAAATGTGATTGGCTGCATACATGTCTTGGCCCTTCAGAAATTATGAGTATTTTCCCAACAGCTTTTTCATTGCCAAAAAGCACAATTCTAAGTCATACACATTTTTCCCATTTGGAAAAAATGGTGCATAATTGAAATGTTTCCAGAAGCAAAATATTTGCATCTTTGGAAAGTGGCTTTCAGAAAAGGCCAGTAAATCTAAGAATTGCAATGATATGCGAAAAGAATATAAAACTGTCATTGTCTGGTTTATGGTCTTTCAAGTATCTGAGAGATTCCTTTTGACTGAGCAATGATCAATGATCAATGGCTGGTAGCTCCAGAGACACCCAAAGGACTCCCCAAAGTTTTTTTTTTTTTTATCAGTTATCTTTTGCTACATAACAAACACCCCCCCCAACCATATGATTCAAACATAACAATTATTTCTCAGGATTCTGTGGGTTAGCTGGGCAGTTCCTTTGCTAGTTTCTTCTAGGTTCATTTATTCCACTCCATCTATTCTCTAGGCTCAGCTAGGAAAGTCAGGCCTCTTTTTCCAACCAGACTCTTGTCCTGGAATTTTCCCCGCGACGCGTCTAAGGGAGCAGTCCAAGAGGCTCACATGGAAACCGTGAGGCGTGTTGAGGTCCAGGCTCTGGAATTCAGAACGTCACTTCTGCCTCATTCTGTGGGTTACAGCAAATCCCAAAGACAGTCCAGATTCAAAGGGGTGGAGAAACAGACTCCACCTCTGGACAAGAGAAGGGACAAAGTCACCTCCCGAAGGGTGTAAATGCTGGGATGATAGGTCGTAGCCACTAAACTGTCTGCTGGAGGTAATCTGAAAGATTTGGTGCTCAGGTCAAGCATGACGAGGGGACGCTTTTTGACTGGGCCGGTGCTGACGGGCTGGGAAAGGATGTGTGCATCACTGTGCGTCAGCCCCCACAGGTTCTTTGTAACCACCTGGGTTCGATGAAGTATCAGCCTGGCTCAGAAAGTGGCTGGCACATCGTAGAACTAAGTAAGTACTGAATATGTTGAAGTAAGAAAACATGTAGATAAAGGATTACTCCTTTTATACAAATTAATTGATAAGAAAAGAATGGTTCCACACCAGGAGTCAGATTCTAATTCCCTCCGTGGCATTTTCCTGTCCCAGCACAACAACAAACGGCAGTTGTGCACAGCGGAAGCTGCTCCTTCTGGGGGGCAGTGCAGTGAGTATTTCCTGGTGCCCGAGGGCTCTGGGGACCAGTATCTCTCAGGATGCTTCTATCTGCAAACCCCCTGGCTTGAGAAGCTCTGAATTAGTGGACGTGCGGCCCGGATAAAGTCACTCTATCTCAGGAGCTACAGGAATAAGGCTACCACCCTTCCTGCTTCCTCACAGGTTATTGTGAGGATGGAATAACACTGTAGTGAATTGGGATGAAAATACCCTGCAGCTCCCAAAGTCCAAAGCTGGAACTGGTGGAATATCATATTTTTTTCAGATGAACAAAAGTGTTTGTAGAATAATAATTGTAATCTATCTGCCTTACACCAATAATGTTTACTACCCAATCCCTGAAAGAAAAAACCAAGGAAGCTTGAATGAAAAAACAAAGAGATGAACATTATGAAGACATTTTGCCAATATAGTAGAATCCCAAATAATAATTGCTATGAACTAAATGGCTATATGCCGTGGAAATAATACCTATTTTACACTTTATCTTATTTTACCTATATGGCTTCTTTTTCCTGATATTATTTTAATAAACATAAAAGGATGAACAAAAAATACATATTTCTACTGGTGAGTACGTCCTCCCCCCAAAATTAAATTTAGCCCGCAGTGCAATTCCGGAGCCTTTCCTATCACGCGCAGGGATGCAGGCCTCGGACATCTGCAGCTTTCAAGCTTTTGAGTTCAAAATGCTGCTTCGATTCTCCTTGCATCTGCCTAGATTAAGAACATAGTCCTTCGCAGTACACACTAAAACAAAACAAAAACTACTTTTACCAGTCATTAAGTTTAGGAATTTTAAGGATTTGAGATCATATAAAAAAGAATGTAGTCTTTCCTTAGTTTGCTGTCTCTTCACACTCTTTCTTTTTCTCTCATTTTTTCCCCTATACTCTTCAGAAAACAAAGAAAAAGCAAAAATAGACTGATAGGGTTGTATCAAACTAAAAAGCTTCTGTATAGCAAAGGAAACAATCAACAAAGAGACAGCCTGCAGAATGGGAGAAAATAGTTGTCAACCATACAATTGGTACGGGGTTAATATTCAAAATAAATAAGGAACTCGATAGTAAGAAAACAAAAAATCCGATTAAAAAATGGGCGAAGGACCTAAATAGACATTTCTCAAAAGAAGACATACAAATGGCCAACAGGTATATGAAGAAATGATCAACATCACCAACCATCAGGGAAATGCAAATTTGAAACCGCAATGGGAGGGCTGGGTTGGCAGTCCTCCGTCCAGCTGCAATCTGCCTGTCTCTCCTGTGAGGAGCCACCCTGAATCCCGGCACAGCCACTCCTCCTCCACGGGAGCATTCCAGCCACAGCCCACGCCAGTCTGGTCCCCTGCACCAGCGGGTTGAGCTGCCTCCACCGCGGCCGCTGCAGCTGGGCCAAGGTGGGAGTTTGTACGCCTCCTGAGGACAGAGGCTGCTGCCATTGCTGGGAGAGGGAGGTATGAGCAGCCTGTGTGTCCCCAGCCGCCCATCTCTGCCTATCCTGTCACCGGATCACAGCGCATCCACTGTCCTGACCCTTCTGGAGCCGGGGAGCACCCAGCCCTCACCATCCCAGCCAGCATCAGAGCCCAGGGAGGCTTGCAAGCGAGTTTGTCAGCTCGTTCTCTGTCCCTTCTCCCCAGGACTCAAGCACGTCACTGAGGGGACTGGGCACTTGGTCCACCATCGCTGGCACCTGAACACTCTCCCAGGGCTCTGAGGTCCACCCAACCCAAATTCCCAGCAACAGCGCCGTGGGTACCTGCCTGCGTGGGCTGAAAGGCAGCGCCTCTCTCTGCACTGAGCAGCAGAGTTTCAGGGAGAGGAGAACAGGTGAACCACAAACCTATCTGTTTTGAACTGAAGGATGAGAAGGATCCAGAGTAACAACTCCAGCAACACGAAAAAGCAGGTTGTTTCCACACCCCAAAGAGTCACACCAGCTCTTCAGCAACGGACTCCAACCAAAAGGAAATTGTGAAATGTCAGACATGGAATTCTATGATACAGCTTGGTGACTATAGTTAATACTAATGTATTCCATACTTGAAAATTGCTTAGAGAGTAGATCTTAAATGTTCTCACAACAACATAAAAAGGAAAACTATGTGACATGATGGATATTTTAATTAGCTTGATTGTGGCAATCATTTCACAATGCATGCATATATCAAAACATGTTGTACAACATAAATATATGTAATTTTTATTTGTCAATTATACCTCAATAAAGCTGGTGGCGAGGGAAGAAAAAAATACGACTCTTCTTGTCTTCTGTAAATCAGCTGCATTCACATGAAGGACTCCAGAGGTCTCAGAACCCCAAGTAAACATTTATCAATTTTCCCAACAAAGATAGATTTCTTGCTTAAATAAACCCCACGCTAGCCAATAAGTGAACAAAATATCTTCATATTTTAGTATAATTTTATTCCAAGTTTCTACTGTATGAGCTGATATCTATGTTGCTTTATTTATTGAAATTTCTAATGGCATTAATATTAAAAGACAAATTGAGAATATCCTTTAAAACTTAATGTCATCCAGTAATTTGCTCTGCATGTCCAAACTCTTCCATTCTCCCACAGAAACCATTGCACCTTTTCCCCAGCTTAACTCCTCCTCCTCAACCTTTGCCCATGACCTTCCTTCCTAAATCACAGATAAGACAGAGGTCATAAGGCATAAATTCCTGAATGTCCTGCTCCTCCATCTAAAAACCACTTTACGTCTGTCCCCAGCCTTACCTCCTCCTGTCTGGTCTCACAGGAAGAGATGTCCCTGCTCCAGCTCATCCTGCCAACTGTGCTGTTGATGCGATTGACTCTCTCCTTCCTCGGCGGCTTGTGTCATCCAGTTCCCTCTCCCTCTGACGTCTTCAGCTTCCCTGTTTCCGTCGTCTCTTTTTCCTAAAACTCTCATTCAATTCCACTCTAAAATTAATAGAGTTTTCTCTTTTTTCTTGCCTCTGCGGGCAGGCTTCCTGAGATGGTAGTGCATGATCGCTGAATGACTGACTGCTGTTTCTCTGCTCGCGTCCATCTTCTTTCTTCCGGTCATCAGCACCTGGTTTTCCTCGGAGGAGCCCTTCCCTGCTGCCTCCTTGTGATGTGAACCTTACCTGCCCAATTCCTCAATTTACCTGGGTTGATTCAGGGAAGAACAAGCCCCCCACGTCAGGCCCATCAGATGCAATCACACTCAACTTTGGGAATTTTGTTTGAGTTCTTGAGAAAGTGGATTTTCTTTTCCAAGCATTCGCAGAGTGGAAAGATGCAGTGCTGGGCTGCAACAGGCTGTCTGCCAGCTCAGCTGAAAAGGGAGCATAGGGGACCAGCAGAGGAGTGGCAGAAGCTGGATCCTGGTGACATCACCGGTGCTGCTGACTCCAGCAGTGACTAAACCCAGAAATACTCCTGTATATTGTTTTTGCATGAGCCAATAGATAGCTTTTTGCATAAGTCATTTGAGTTGTATGACTTTTCCTGTCATTTTCAAACAGAAAAATGTCTTAAGTGATATCACTGTTCCCATTTCTCGCTTCTCATTCCTTTCTCAATCCATGGTCAACCGTCTTCCGGTCTCACCGCACCACTAAAAGCTCCAGCGCCAAGTTCACCTCCTGTTTGCCCGGCGTCATTTCACTTGTCCTTTCTGTAGAATTTGAAAATATCAGCCAATCTCTCACTTTTTGAAATTACCTTATCCTTTGGATTTCTTCATTTCATTCTTTGTTGGTTTTCGTCCTGCTTTTTTGGATTTTCTTTGCTCTTCCTTTCCTCAAGTCTTCAATCTTATCCTAACCAGAGTTCATCCTCTTCTTATTCCCTAAATATACATTTTATCACGTGTGATGTGTATTAACCATCAGAGTTTTAATTATCCTTTATATTCTAATAGTTTCTATGTTTATGTCTCCAGCTCTAAGTCCGCCTTTGAACTCCAGACCCTCACAGCCAAATGCTATGAGGCATCCTCACTAAATGTCCGAAGCTACAAGCACCATTGTTCCCCTGAACTTGATTTACCCTTTTCCTCTATTTCCTATCTTTTCCTCTGTTCCTATATTTATCATGTCAGGCCACAAAACCGCTAATACCCCGAATTTACAAGTCAGTCCCCGTCTATGACTTTCTCACCTCCTCTCTTCTTCTCTACGTCTATTAAATAATTCATCGCCAATTAGTTGTGTGACCTGGGGAAAATGTCATTTTCTCATCACTAAAATGGAGATATTTGTAATATTTGTTGAGAAGACTAAATGACACAATATGCATAAAGCACTTTGAACAATGTTTGGCACATATTACACCTTAAATAAATTTAGCTTTTGTATCATTTATCTACTGATGTATAACAGCCCACTGTGTGACTTAGCGGTTTATAACAGTCATCGATTCTGCTCGTAATCTGTAGAGGCAGGGCTTGGAGGGGACGGCTCATCTCTGCCCCATGCAACATCAGCGGGGTGGCTGGACGGGGCCGGGGTGGCTGGACGGGGCCGGGAGCCCACTCTCGAGACGGCTCACGCAGACGGTCGGCAGGCTGGCGGGGGCTGAGGCTGGGCTCAGTGGGGTCCGTGGCCCCGGGACCAACTTTCATCCGTGAGGCAGGAAGTGGGTCCCAGGAACAAGCGCCCCACGCACAGGAAGCAGAAGCTGTCACCTCTCTACGGCCTGTGCCAGAAACGGGCCCCCTGTCCCTTCTAGCAAACTCTACCGTCCAGCAGTCTCAGAAGCTGGATTCGAGGAGAGAGGACAAGACACTTCTTAACGGGAAGCCTGGCAAAGAGTTGTGGGGCCACTTTACAAAAACACGGTGGCTGTTTCCCTGCACACCCCACCCCCTTCTCTGCAGGGTCACTGCCAGTACTTTGCTTCTAGCCGTTATTGTATCTTCTGAACTTGTTACCAACCTGTTAGCCTGTGTTTGCCTCTGTTCTTACCTTACCCAGTATCTTTCCCACATGGATGTTTCTAAAACTATGTTTGCCTTGTTTAAAGCCCTTTGATGGCTCCCTATAGTAGGAATAGCGTCCACATTCTTCAGCACAGCACCCATGGCTCCCCAACTGTGCACAGAGATACTCTGGGACGTTGCATAAAACTCACAGTGGTACCACGAGGCGTTTAAAACGTCAAGCCAAACACAGAGACGTCTGTCAGACGCAGAGAGGTGTCCGCAGGCTCTCTGAGCTCGAGGTTGTCAGTAGTGTCAGTGACGGATCCAGCTACGTTTCGTTTGCTGACGCTACACATTTGCGAAGCTTGGTTTCGTGGGATTTCTGTGATTACAAATAGCAGTGTGTGAAAAGCAGCGGGCAGCAGGGAATGCGGGTGGTGGTGGCCAAGCTAATTGCAAGGTCTGAGAAGGGGCTCAGTGCCCAACAGACATGTGGATCTCAGTAGCGAATTATTAAAGCATGAAATGAAATATTATTTTTTCTTTCAATTTTCATTTATTTTTCAGCTAGTAAATCGTTAGGACATAACTACTTAGTAAATCACTTGGACCTAAGTACTTAAAAAACAGAACTGTTAAATATTTCTTCTACCCTAGGACCACCATGAAAAAATGAGTCACTAAGGACGCTGAGAAAGTTTGGGGAACTCGTGCCTAGCACGTGAGACAGAAATTTAAGAGAAGGTGTTTAAAAAACTGTTGGCCGTCTTTCCTTCTTAAAACTTCGCCCCCCGCCACCAAGGTGCCTGGTGAGGAGGAGAGATGTTTGCCTGAGTCTGTCAGGATCATGTTGTCATCCTAGTTCCGCCATCTTCACCCAAATGTCAACCCGTCTGGCCAACTCCATTCTCCCAAGTCCTAATCCCACCCCGTTTTGTGCTTCCTTTTCTCCAATCCAGACCCCCCTCCTTAGTTTTCATCGAACCCTCTGGAACTACCTCCGTGATCTAATAACTGTCCCGTACCCTGAGTGTCTTCACAGCACGGACCCTACATGTTCACCAAAACAAGCTTCTCCCCCACGTACCTGGCTCTTCTGCTGCCTTCTTCCGCGGAAGCTCCTGATTCTCTTCTATCGTGAATATTCCCTCACATATTCTCTCGGTGCTTCGCAGTCTTCTGAAACACTGGTGCTCTGCTGAGACTCTCGCCATCGGGCTACGTGGCCCCTGCTCACTCAGGCTCCTTGTCATGAAGAGCCTCTTGTTCCTCGCGCCTCCCTGCACCTTCCCCTCTTCACCCGTGACCTTGGCCTCTGGCTCACGGTCGTCTTCTCCGCCCTGTCTGCTCTCCATCCTGAGTGAGCTCAGTAACCATCTGAATGAGTCACCCCACCCCAGGCCTCTCAGTTCCTGGGTTTCCTCATCTCTGATGACCAGCTCTTCTCTTCCACACCCGCCAGCCCAGAGCCACCGGCCAGCCCAGAGCCACCCGCCGGCAAGGAGCCACGGGCCGGCACAGAGCCACCGGCCAGCCCAGCTCTCCAAGTGTGGTCCAGGGACCGGCCACGTTAGGATCATCTAGGAGGCTGGGAACATGCAGACCCCAAGGCCAATTGCCTAGCTCTACTGAATCAGATTTTTTTTTTTTTTTTTTGTGAAAAAGTCCTGGGAATCTACATTTTAATAATCTTCTCAGGTGATTCTTAAGCAAAGTAAACTTTGATATCCACCGTGCTAAATTTGGTTCTCCTAAAAAACTACTCTGTATTTTAATTTTAATAACTTAGAAATCACAGCCTCTAACTGAATCTCCTATCTTTCTGGATTATTTTCTCAATTATTCCCACCTCAACTGCTCTTGATATATTAATAATGAGGCCCCTCTCTTTGCATTTTTTCTCTTGATGCGTTCTCTCCTGACTTCAGGTCTCTCTTTAGCTCAGATTTTTTAAATTAAAAATTGTCATAGTAAAATTTTCCTGAGCATTTGCTATATGACAGGCACTATTCTAAGTCCTTTACTATTAATATTAATATATTAATTCATTTACTCCTCACAACTTAATTTGGCAAGTATTCATTTTTAATCTTCATTTTTTTCTCACCAAAATGTTCAATTCCCTTGACCCTTCGTGCTTTCTTTGCTTCCATCTGGCAACACCCGACCCAGGATCCAGCCTCCAGTGCCTGTGCCCTGGCCCCCAGCACAGCAGGGACTGGGAGAGCGAGTTCGTGATCACCCCTGCCTCAGTGGGCCCTGGAGTTGGCCTCCTCTCCCAGCCTCCACACCGGCCACCCCACCTCTGCCTTCCCTTCAGCAGCAAACTTTGACTTCTCCTTCCTGTAATATAAAACTCAGTGAAAAACGACCTAAACTTCTCACCGTAACATCTGCAGGAACATCTGCATCAGCACTGACGTGTCTTTCGTTCACTCACATACCTTACAGTATCGAGTCCTCACTGTGACAGCCTCGTGACAGCCTCTGTGACAGCCCCTGAGCCGACAGTCTCAGGCAGGAGGAGCGTGGCCTTCCGCTCACACCTGTGCTGAGTCTCCGGCGTGATGACGCCCTATTGATTACCTGGCCTCCCGCAGTAAACAAAAACAAACAAACAAAAAATCCTCACTTCCTTACTCTCACCCCTGTCACCAGAGCCTAATTTCTTGGGGAAAAAACTTTCCAGCCTTATTTGTCACCTCCCACTTTCCCTTTGATTCTGCCAACTCCGGTTCTGTCTCGGCCACCAGGCAGGCGCCAATCGGCTCGGCAACTGAGTCCAGTGTCCACTTTGCCGCCGCACCTGCGTGACGTCCCCTGCATTCACAGGGTCAGTCCCTCTCTCACTGTCAAAGCCTCTTTTGTCTTGGCTCCGAGTGCCCCGTCCTCTCAGGGCTGGTCCCCTCGGCTCTGGTTGCTGCTCACACCCTTCCTGGCCCCCCGCTTTGTATTAACACAAATTCAAGGGCTGGAATGTCCCAGGTCTTGTCCCACACACGCTTTCTTCCCGTCTACGTTCTGCTGCTAAGCGATGTCACCTGTTTTCCATTTCTGTTTAGTGCTGATTAAACTACACAGTATCCGAGGCCTTGGGCGAGTCACTCAATTCCATTCATTATCTGCTGAATACATAACTTTTAGTAGGTGCTGTCCTAGGCACTACACATAGAGATCGATCAAGGGACGTTTCTCGCACTCCAGAAGATCACGGTTTCTTCGCTTTTCTGAGTCTTTTTCCTCACTTGGATAACAGGGAGCAATTGCTATAAGTCGGTCTTAGTTAAATAAAAAATACTAATAATATATAACAAATATTAAGTGGTTATTTTATTCATTCTTGAATGATCTTATTTAATTTTATAGCTGTCCTAGAAGGTAGATGTCACCACCCCTGATTTACAGTTGAGGGAACTGAAGCTCAGAGAGTTAAGGAAATTTCCCCAAAGTCCCACAGCTAACAGGCAGCAGAACGAAGATTCAACCCAGGTATGAAGACGCCAAAGCCCACACCTTTACTTCTATAATAATAATGCAAAGCTTATAATTAATTTTACTATAATGCTAAGCATTTTTACGTGCTTTATGTTTTCGATACTCATGGTAAGTCAAGGAGCTGGACCCTGAGCTTATCCCTGTTTTACAATGTCACAGCCGGTGCTTGGAGAAGCGAAGCTCTGCTGTGTGATGGAGCCAGGGCTGGGGAAAGTTTCACGGGTAAGACGGTGCCCAGGCCCCGTTCAATAAGGACAGCACCACGCTTACCCACTTTGTGTATAATTCAGTGAGATTCCATTCTAAAAAAATAATAAAGCAAAACCATTTGACTTTCTCAACCACCTCATTTCTTAAGGTCCTTGCATAAAAACTGACATACAACCTATTTCGTCTGAAGCTGGAGACGGAGGTTAGGAACAGCTTTGCTGGCGCAGGGACGTGTATTTGCTGTCTCTTCTCGTCATTGAGAACCACGCAATGATTCACAGTAACATTTTGCTTTGCAATTCTGGAAGAGTAAGTTAAATTTCAACTCAGTAAGGACGTTGCCGCTTACCTATCCGTATCCTTCTCTTTCGCCTCAACCACCCTCTCCATTACCCCCACTGTCGGTCTGGGTGTTTTAAACTTTTGCACGTTTTCAGTAAGTTGCTTCAGAGTTTTTTGGGAACAAGAGTTGATATAATCGAAGATAATGCATATGAAATACTTGTTAACTATAGCTGCAAATGTACACACAGAAGGAAATAAATACCCGAGTCATAGTCTTTTCAACACCTGCCTTATAGCCCTTCTCAGATACGGTGAAGGGAAGATTTGGGGAACTAGAAAGAGCCTTGTGAGTCCCACTCTCAGCTCCCGGCAACACTCAGAGGAAGGCAGCACCTACCCAAACCGAGTGTCCACTGCTCAGCAATTCAAGGAAAAATGGAATTCCTCATTCCTCAGGGCATTTAGAGTGTCTCTTATGTTAAAAATTAATTTAGTACCCTCATGTATAAACAATTTTATTTTGAGGATTTTCCCCCAAATAACCAGCTTTATTTGGTGTATCTATAGTAAGTATTTAGGAGTAGCATGCACTTGGTTGGGTACAGCTGACTGCTTCTCATTTTGCAAGAGCCAAATGCAGAGTTACATGTTTAATTATACAAACTATACAGTTACATAGAAAAGCTCCCAAAAGAAAAAAGTATAAAATAATATTTCACAAAATAAAAAAGAATTAAAGTGGCATTAAATCGACTATCAAATATTTATCAAGTGCCTGCTATACCTCGGTCACAGTCACAGGCCTGGGGACACACTGACAGAAACACAGGCAAGGTCTCCGTGACCTACAACTGGATCAACATGTTTCTCCACTCCACATAATTCCTGTGTTGGAAGGATGTGTCCCATTTGAAAATTAACTTGTGTACACAGACTTACATCTTTAGAGGATAAGTCTGTAAGCATATTGAACAAGAAACTGCTATGTTATTAGAGAATAATTCCTTTCAATGAAGCATGAGATTCTCCACTAATATTCACACTGCACAGCTCGCTGCTCACATGTAGATCCTTGAGAATTTTCTTTGGTTATTTTTATTTGCTCAAAGGTATACTGGATAACTTATTGAAACAAATCTGTTTTAAAGAATAAATAAATATTTAAATAGAAAACACATAAGGCTTTTTTTTGAAACTGAAGTTTTCTTTTTCAGTGATTTATATGAATAAAGGATTGTGTAGCCTTGTAAACACTTGGAAATGTAGAGATTAGGCATGAATATTAGTGCTATCACTCTAAACTAGCTGCAAGAAAAAAAAGGAAGTACTATTCTAAAAAATATTTCAGATGTAAGACGAGAACATATTTCTTTTAAATACAGAATAAAGAATACAAATATGCGTTAGTCACCTTTGCCTGAACCATAAGGTTTACTCCTTAGAAGTCTGGCTACTCTATCTCATTTTTCTAATTTGACTTCACAGTCTTCTCTCTTCTCAATTTTTAGAACTTATTCCCCAACAAAATAAATAATTAAACTATAGAAGAACTGTCAAAAGGGAACATTATTTTAATGCAACATTAATATTTTGGTAATTAACATGGAAGTTAATGCTTTTAGCAGATGTAGCAACATTAGACTTGTAAATTTTAATTAAAGTTAATGGTTCATGATAGCTGTGGGGAGTAGGCATCCTCTCTAGATACTGAAAACATGTCTAATGTGATTAGAAATACTAATTTTAGAAAAAAGGACGGTACTGGCAATGACTATTCTTCATTTCTTACAAAGTCAGTAAGTTGAAAACCCTTCAAATGAGGAAACTGGCAAGCAAATGGAAGTTAACAGAAGAGGTGATTATAATAGTTAAGGGACTGCATCAAAAAGCACAAACTGTTCATATATACTTTCCTCTCTCTATATGGCTACCAGACATAATTCCAAGAAAAGCAATGCAGTTATTTAGTAATCTTAAACTAGGGACTAATGTTTCATCTTTAATTTTCTGTGTAGTTTCTGAAGGAGGGTTGCCTTGCAAAACCACATTCAGATCAGTCTAGACGTCTCAAAACAGGAGAGTCAGTTGCTTGGAGCCACAAACACACAAAAAACCTCTGCATCAAAACTTACTAAAGTGATGAAAGTGTGGTTTGCTGGTAGCCACACGCGCAGCCAGCAGAAAGTACACGTAATGTCCCAGTTCAGCATCCATGACAGACTTTGCTCTCCATACAGATGTCAAGTGTCCATTCACGAATGCGACCAACATTCCTTTCATATTTTCCCAAGGATTTCCATTTCCACTAAGGTCTTACTAAGTTCAGTAATTCCAAACAACTCACCTGACTTAACTGTATTTCTTCAATTCTAAGACATACCTAAGGCCCATCTAAAATACATTTATTTGCTGGAATGTAAGTTCCTTATCTGTTTTGTTAACATAGTACTTAAAACATACAAGGCCAGACACGGTGGCTCACACCTGTAATCCTAGCACTCTGGGAGGCCAAGGTGGGAGGATTGCTTGAGCTCAGGAGTTCAAGACCAACCTGAGCAAGTGCGAGACCCCATCTCTACTAAAAATAGAAAACAATTAGCCAGGCATGGTGGCCAGTGCCTGTAGTTCTAGCTACTTGGGAGGCTGAGGCAAGAATCGCTTGAGCCCAGGAATTTGGGGTTGCAGTGAGCTATGATGATGCCACTGCACTCTACCCAGGGCAGCAGAGCGAGACTCTGTCTCAAAACAAAACAAACAAAACAAAACAGTATTTGACAAAAGTAGGGACTTAATAAATACTAGTTGAATGAATGAATAAACTTAAGTTTCTGAAATTAGAATAAAATTATAACTAACATGCATAATAGTGCTTGTTATACGTTATATATCACATTTTGTATATAATTAATGTTGTTTTGTTCCCAAATGTTGTCTTAAACTCTCTGGTATCTTATGAGTGGTAGAGTAGAATGAAGAAAATATAGAAAGGTAAATATTTCCATCAAATAAACATTTTTTTGAGAATAAACTGAACCCTCCAAATAACAAATTACGCCCTGTGTCCAAGTAGTTCTGAGTAAAAATTGTTCACAAATCTTCGCTGAGAGTTCAAAATACAGAAGGCTCAAGCAGGATGAGCTTTAAATACCAGAGACTCTGGACGCTGGCACTCGACCAAAGAAATCACAGAGACATCAGAGCTCACTTGTCACTGTCAGATTCCTCAGGGTGCAAAGCACGGAGCTGGTCAGCGCTAAAAAAAAACCCTTCTCATTCTTTGCTCCGAACAGTGGTGTGGTCTGGACGGCAGAAATTCTGGAGACCATTTTAACTTCTTTTAACACTCAACTCTTGGCTGGGTTTCCAACCTAGACGTAGACAAGCTAATTTGCAGGCCTAGTGAAAAGCGGTAGCCCTGAGGTTTACTGCGTATTATAAACCTAATGGAATGTCGAGAATTAAAACTTGCTTTGCAGTTGGTTCCTCCAGTCAGCTTTCTATTAATAATTGGTTACTCTTTAAACTACTTTTTAAAAGATGATGAGAACTACGAGCAGCAGAGAACCTGTTGGCAAATGACCGTTCAGCGTCTCACATTTCAACACATAAAACATTGATTCTGTAATATTTTTGTTATGAATTTTAAGCCGCTTTCAATAAGAACGGTGACCCCTAGGTCAGGTATTTTCTGGTAATTAGTAACTAGCTGGGTTAGGAGTCCAAACCTCATAAAATATTGTTAGGATGATTTTATGTTTTTATAATTTAGAAAGGTCAATCAGTGAAGTTAAGTAGTTCTCTGTTTTATTTTTTCTAATGGCAAATATGAACTTATATCTCACTTAATATCACTTCTGTCATTTTTTGAAACAGACTCTTGATGTCCTTAGGGGCAAAAACATCATTACAAAAATTAGAACTTTGAAAACACAGAGAAGGTAAATAATAAATTTACTGGTGAGCAGGAATTTTAATTCAAAACACAATCTGTTGCCCAACCTAGTATAAACACAGTAATTTTACCAGCCCCCAAGGTTTGGGTCTCTTCCAGCTTTAAAAAGAGTGATAACAATATAACCTCCTGGAAAACAGTTTTATGCTACAATTACCAGATGTAGCAAATAAAAATATAGATTCCCAGTTAAATTTGAATTTCTGGTAAACAATGGAGAATATTTTGGTATGTGTGTCCCATGCAATATTTATATTTAAAAAAATTGTCCCTTATCTGAAATTCCAATTTAGCTGGGAATCCTGCATTTTACCTGAAAATCCTACGCCCTTATCCAGATTCTAGGCTTCTTCCTCCACCAACCCTGTCTGTACTTTGCAGTTCCCCAAGAGTTAGGGCTGGGGGGCGACTCGTGGCAGGTGTGTGTGGTGCTGTATGTACCTCCCATCTTGATGCCTTCTTCCTTCCAGGGTCATCCTACTGCTTACACTCCACTGGGTCTGGCCCACGTCAGCACAAAGCACGGGGAGGTCCTTTCCCAGAGCTTCCACCAGGAGGGAGGAACAAGCCCCTGGGCTTTAAGACACGAGATCTGTCCCGTGGTCTCCAGTAGCACCTCCTTTCAGCATTTTCAACTGTGGGGCAGAAGGGGGGTCGGAACCCTGGGTTCAGAACCCCACTGTGGGGCAGAAGAGGGTCGCACACGACTCGGAACCCTCTTCCCTCTTCTCCCTCTGTCTCCAGCTCCTGCCCCCACATCAGGAAAAATGTTTCTCCCTTTTTTATGAAGCAACCGATCGATCACTCCCTCATCAAGATGGGATTCACTCTATGGCTTCAACCACCTTTTTCTTAAATTGGAAAACCTGAATTTCCTATCTATTCTTCCTGACATAGACTTTTAGAGACCTCTTTTTGGGATTGAAAAGCTGAGTATTGAGGGATTTTTGTTTGTTTTCATCTTAATCTACCCTGAGGCAAAGGTGGGTGTGTGGTAGGAGGAGGAGAAAGTCACCACACAACAAAAGACCAAAAAAGAAAAAAATTATTATTGTGCTTTTTCACTGTTTTGTGTAGCTACTCTTAGATTGTGACTTTGTTGAATGTTTTGCTCAAAACTACTGTGGGTCGGGCGCGGTGGCTCACGCCTGTAATCCTAGCAGTCTGGGAGGCCGAGGTGGGCGGATCGTTTGAGCTCAGGAGTTCGAGACCAGCCTGAGCAAGAGCGAGACCCCATCTCTACTAAAAAATAGAAAGAAATTATATGGACAGCTAAAAACATATATAGAAAAAATTAGCCGGGCATGGTGGTGCCTGCCTGTAGTCCCAGCTACTCGGGAGGCTGAGGCAGAAGGATTGCCTGAGCCCAGGAGTTTGAGGTTGCTGTGAGCTAGGCTGACGCCACGGCACTCACTCTAGCCCGGGCAACAAAGTGAGACTCTGTCTCAAAAAAAATAAAATAAAATAAAATAAAACTACTGTGGTATTTTCAGGTTGAACTAGAGGTCATGTCTAACAACGTATAGGTCTTTCAGCTGTTATCTGAGTGATCTTGCAGAAGTAGCTTAACCTTTCTAGTTCTCAGGTTTGTTTCCTTATTTCCAAATGGAATATGCTGGGGGAGAGTTTATTTAATATTTTATTGAGTGACTATTATGTGCTAAGCAATATGAAGTATTTCATTATATACAATATTAAATACATCTATTCCTAGCCTACAAAGAACACAGTACAGTACAAGATATGCATTTGAAATATAATGAATGGATACAGTATCCCCAAGGTCCTTTCTTATTGTAAAGTATATGATGCTGTGTCGTGGTGTGATTATAATACATTACGTTGTGAATGGATCACAGAATTTCAGAGTTACAAGGATTCTTGGATTGCTTCTTTAGTCAAATTTCCTCATTTCAAAAAAGCACAGCTGCATTTTGCCATTAATAGATACGGTCAGGAAGTTTCAGAAATAGTTCTGTTGTCCTTTACAAATGTATAATTTTACATTTCACATGCATCATACTTATCATTTTGTGTTTGTCTTGTCAATAGAATGTGTTCCCTTTCAGGTTGGTAAATTTAAATAAAAAAATGTTTACCTGAGGTTGAATTTATCTTTACCAGGGTACTTAGCTGCTCATGCATCTTTCCCGCTGACCTCATAAAAATCTTGTAGAACAATTTAAAAACTGGGACTGAAACAGATGATTCTATGGTCAAAATGTGTATCAATTATTGATAAAGGTAAAAAAGTAAACAATTTTACAATAATCAAAGAACTATGAATCAAAACAATGAGATGATATTAGATGATCCTTTATTTTTTTATCTTTCAAACTCGCAAAGATTGTAGCAATGAGGATACTCTGTAGGTGGAAAAATATTAAAGTGAATCAGAAAAACAAACCTTGCTCTGTAATATTGACATTCTTCAATGACCTTGTCCTAATCCTACTTCTTTCTTTTATGATTGTTACCTACTCTCCTGGCTTTATTTACCATTTCTACACCCATGTTTCAAAAACCAGCATCACCTACATATCGTTAAATTGAATTTATAGGGGCCGTTGGTTTGGACTAAGCTCCTGCACCAGGCCCAACAGAACAAACCAAAACAGAGTCTTTCAGGCTGAAACTCCACTCCACCAAGCTGACACTAAGCTGTTTGACCTTCCGAGAAATCAGGGGAGAGAAAGATAATAGCCAAATCTCCAAAGAAGCCAGTTTTAGCCACATGATGAGGAAGTCCCTTCTGCTTTAATGTTCAC
>CM052450.1:24558399-24627092 GCA_028533085.1 Varecia variegata | reverse complement strand
GGTAGCTGCCCAGCTGGTGCCCCTGCTTTAGGCCTTGTCCCTTTATCCAATATCCAAACTCAGACGTAAGAAAGACCCTGTCACGTCTCTGCTCAAAACCATGCACCTTGCAGAGTGCTCAGAGTAACAGCCGAAGGGCTTCCGAGAGCCTGCCAGGCCCCGTGACATGCCACTGTGACTCATCTGTCCCTACTCCCCCCCTTGCTCACTGTCCTCACCGCTGTGGCCGCTTGTTTTCATCAAGCATGAGTGGCAAATTCCGAAGCTCCTGTCTTTGTCCCTTGGCGCTGGCTGGTTCCTCTGTGGCAAAGCACCTTCCCCCAGACACCTGCATGGCCCACTCCCTCCGGCCTCCCAGACCTGCCCCTCTAGTGCCCAGCACCCACCTGCCCTGCTTCATCCTGTTCCCATAGCACCGATCAGCTTCTAACACACCGTGCGTAAGTCACTTAATTATTATGTTTACTTTCTGTCTCAAGAAAGGGAATGATTCTGTCTTTTTTATTAGCTGGTATATCCAGGCACCTAGGCAAGCTCCCTGGCGTAGAAAAATAATAAGTGATTGTTAAACGAGTGAGTGGATCAATGAATGGATAATTGACATAAAAATGTTTGGAGAAGGGTAGAGTGAGTTAGTTTACCTACATCCTTGTTTATTGGAATATCAGCACATTATTTAGAATTATGGCAGTAATTACTGGAAGAGCTAAACACAGAAATATTTAAAAGTGGTTTCACCCATGTAACAGGATGAGGAAGGAAGAAGTGGGCACAGGGCTATGGTTTTCATCTGAAACCTGTCTGAACTCTGATTTATAAAACCATTTGTGTGTAATGCTTTTACAGAAACTTATCATATGAAAAACATATCAATTAACAACGAAAATATAGTGGATTATATAAACAATTAAAAATACATAGTAAAAATTTCACTATATTTTCCTTAGTAGGAGATAGAATTTAGAAATGGAAATTATGGAAAATAAAAATAATAAAATAAATTCAATATTCTTTTGAATAAAAATACCTTGCTAAATTTATTTACTTTTGTAATGACAACTTTCAAACAGAGAAAGAGTACACACATGCATACTTCTTAGCTTTGTCAAATCTTCACATTATACTTATTTTTAGGTTCCTAGTCTTTGGTTTGCCCTTTGAGTGATGTGATTCTCAAGCATGGATATAGCTGATTCACCAGCTGAGGGGTTTGCTTTGAAATATTGACAGATGACTCTACAAATTCTTTATAGGAAAGGTCACAGCCTGTGTGCTACTCCAAAAGGAATCTTATAAATTACAAGTAGAATAATGTTGCTGAATTTGGACTGGCAAAATAATGGTTCAGAATTGCATTTCCAGATTTTTTTTTTTATGTAATAAGACATTAGTCAAACCCAAAATAACTTTTTTTCTGGCAACTCAGAAATATGCATAGAATATATAAGACATTATATATGTGGAGGAGCAGAAAGTGAACGAACATTCTTCTAAGAAGATGTTTTATACTCTCGTGCATAATTGAAACTCAATTCTGACCCTGCAGATCTCTTTGTTGTGTGTCGAGTATGTCCTTTGGATAATGAATCCCAGTTGTTTCTGTCGAAAGGGGTGACCTGACCTCTAACCTGGGAGGCAGAGTGCCGTTTTGGTAAGAAATGTGTGATCATGCTGTTCCCACGCCAAGGCTTGGAACTGCTCTCTACTGACTCTAGAAAACATTTCTCGTACCTGGTTATAATCTACCACTCGGTGGAGACAGTGTCAGCTGACCGACTTGGAGAACAAGGGAGCCACCTCGCTCTGGAATCTGTTCTGTTTGCCAGATTAATGAGCTGTATTACCACCTGCCTCAGGGGAGAGCCTGAGATCAGTTCTGCTAGTCCTGTTGATGCCATTATGCTGATGAATGGCTGGGAGATAGATCTGGGGGAAAGAAACCTAGTTTAGTTAAAATAGAAAAAGAGCATAGCTTATTTTCATAAGAACAAAACTAGTATTAGTGCCCTTAACCATTTTGACTGACTGTAATTCTTAAAAATATTAAAAGAAACACCTTAAGAAGTTAACTCTTTCTACATGTTTACTGTCCTTCCTAATGAATGATTCAGAGACAGCCCAGGTTTTAAGCCTCCAGTCAAATAGAGAATTTACATGAACAGAGAAAGTAGTTACTAAGCATAGTGGTCCTATAAACTCTCTGGAGAACTCTCAGCAGAAAAATATTAACATAAGATTCTTGGGAATTATGATATGTGACCCTAGATTTTAGTAAAGTTACATTAAAAACCAAAAATTTGGTTAGAGAAATGTGAAAACATTTATTTTCTTCATATGGAATCCTTAATGCTTAATAATCACGTTAATGTGACCATAAGATTTTTAAAGTCTTCATTTACACTTTTGTCAATTACAAAATGCAAACTTTGCCATTAGAATTATTTTTATTGAGACGGCTATAAGGACTGTATAGACAAAGAGCTCTAAAAATACTCTCTTTTCTAAGCATTTCACTTCCTCAGAAGAACACCAGCAAGACCAATCAGATTTAATATGAACTAGCACAGATTCTGCAAATATACATTGATATGAAAGCAAATTTTGCTATGCTGTGTTCAGTTTTCAACTCGATCAACTATGGTAAATTCTGCTTCTTCCTGTTCTCTTACAGTTACATTTACACATTATTTCTTCCTCTTCCTGTTCCTCCTCTCCCTCATCTCCTCCTTCTTTTTCTTTTTCTTCTTCTTCTCTTTCCTGTTTTTGCCATTTTCTTGATAACTCAATAATTCAAAGCCTAGTTAGAGAATAGTGGAGAAAAATAGGAGAGAATGTCTTTTAAAATTAAGACTTTTATTCAATGTTTTCCTCTAAGTCTAAATCTGTGTCACTGAAAGAGATCACAGTAGATTTAGAAACAGTGCAGAACTTCCAGCTAGGAACTTTGGCCTGTCTGAGGTCCTGCAGGGTTGCAGTGCCCCCTTGGTGTATGTGGACAGTGGCACAGTATTTCTGGCTGTGAAGTAAAATATAAAATAATTCAGTGACCCAGTGCTCACGCCTGTAATCCCAGCACTTTGTGGGGCCAAGGCAGGAGGATCACTTGAGGCCAGGCGTTTGAGACCAGCCTGGGCAACATAGTGAGACCCCATCTCTCTAAAAGATAAAGAAGTAAAAAAATTAGCTGGGTGTGGTGGCACGTGCCTGTAGTCCTAGCTATTTGGGAGGTTGAGGCAGGAGGATCCCTTGAGCCAAGGAGTTTGAGGCTGCAGTGAGCTATGATCAGGCCATTGTACTCTGGCCTGGGCAACACAGTGAGACCTCATCTCTAAAATAAATACACACACACACATGTGTGTGTATGTATATATAACTCTATAATCACTTTAAAATTTTCTTGTATCAAATTTTTGTCCGTTTACTTGGCTATTTGGAATAACCCTGTTTAAAATACTAGAGGTATTACTCAGTTTAAAAAAGGAAGAAGAAAAAGATACTAGTAGAACTTTCCCAGGAGTGTTTATCATCTTGTGGGATAAGATTGTTTCCCAGTTAAACTTCTCCTTTCTCATTTCCCAGCACAGCCAGTGGAGTCTCTCCCACCGGAGAGGTGACTAATCTGCTGCCCTTGATCACATTAGCGAGTGCTGAATCTGCCTTCCAGCTTCTCAGCCACAAATGTCATCTTGCGACTGTCTAGAGCTATTGCTCTGACAGCGTCAAGTCGTCTAGCACAGTGCACAAGAAGTTTCCTTGAATTATTGATAAATCTGCATATTTTGGGAAGTAGAAAATGGTAACTCTGTAGAATTAATAGTTGTTCTAATTCTTTCTTCAGGGATATGGCATTTTTACATGTGTTGCGGAGAAGGAAGCTCTCATGACTAAATAGCTCATTTTGTAGAAAGAGTATTTGTGTAGGAAGATAGAAGGGACCTAGAAGAGAAGTCTAGGTGATTCTAATACATACCACCTTTTGAGAAACACTGATGGAGGGTACTGCTTGTTTTGCACAATGAAACAAGTAACAAGAGAAATGAGACTCTGTCCTTTACATGTGTCTTATCAATGTGCTGTTTGTGCATGTATGTGTGCATACAAAAGGTTCACATGACATCTTCCAGTAGCTAGAGATGATGCTATTAATCCAATACCAGTTGCACAAGCACTTAGCACAATAGTGGTAGAGTTTATGGTGGTTCAAAATCATATTATTGTGTGTTCTTTGTATATCTTATTCTTCTATACATCCCTCAGAATATTTAATTTTATGTCCCTTAAACTTTCATATCCTCTAGAGTACTTAATGCAATTTGCCATTGAAGGAACTTAATAAATATCAATTACTAATAGTTCTTGACCACTAGTCTAGACTCATAGGTCTAGGGAAAGGGTATACCAGTGACAAGCATTTCAAATCTATCTAATTGAGCTTATGAGTGTGTGTGTGTGTCTGTGTATGTGCACACATGTGCATGTGTTTGTATGTAGCTCTTTCTCAAGATATATAAAGCAATGATTTTTTTCTTTTTCTTGGATGCTTGAGGCAAGCTTTCTCCAATATACCTAAATATCTCTTATTTAAAGCAAAAATTTTGGTCCAGAAACCATGACTTAGTTTATAGTACATTAAAAGATACTTCCTGAAATGTATACATTGTTTAAAATGAAATATTCAATTCACCCTTGAATTTAAAATTTAAAAAACCAGGATTAGAGCTCATTATGTTAACAACTGACATTATGATTGGATGGGATGAGTTTACTGATGAAAATATGATGACTCGAGGAAGAAAAAGAAACATTAAATTAAAAACATAATGAAATACCACTAGTAAAAGTCCTGAGGCTGGCAGTCATTGAGCTCGTTTGAATCACAATTATTTGTTACTTTCATCTGTTTTGGGCACACCCACTAGAGTGGTCAGAAATAAAAAGACTGACACTACCAAGTGTTGCTTTGGATATGGAGCAGCTGGATCTCTGATGCATTGCTGTTGGGAGATACAAAAGTGTACATGCTTTATGATTCCTTTTAATGAGAAAATCTAGAACAGGTAACACTAATCTATGGAGATACAAATCACCTGGGTTAATGGAGTGCTTGGAAAGGGGCATGAAGGAAATTTCTGGGCTGATAAAAGGTATATTTTGGTTAAACAGGTATATATATTTGTCAAAAATCATCAGTCTGTGCAATTAATATTTGTACTTTTTTACTGTATATAATTATACTTCAATACAGTCCCCTTAAAACAGAAATATTACACGAATCAGGTCATAACTATATTATAAAGTAAAAAAGTAATAATCTTCATGATTTTATTTTTTTAAATTTTTTTACAGTACTTTGAGTTGCTGTTATAATCGCCATGATTTTAAAATTAAGAAAATCCAAAATGTCCACTTTCTCTTTTATTATTATTATAATAATATTGATTGGGCACTTTACATACTTTATCTCATTCGATACTCATGGCAACGATTTATGTTAAATATCATTAAGCCTATCCTAGAGAGGAGATGACTAAGACTTGGAGAATGTTCCAGATGGCCATGAATTGGCTAGCAGTGGTAAGAAAGAGTCCCTGATTCGGTAGTCATGGTATTTTGCAGCAGAGGCAGGCAGTAAACGTAATCCCTAGGGAAATCTCTGGACAGGCAACGGAAACTTCAGAATATCTTTCTGCTTGGGTCTGCTGCCAGGCAAGGCATGAGATATTATTGGAGGGCTGTAAGTTCCTCTATGGCTTTTGGATTTTAAAAGGACTCAAGAAACTCTGATCTGGGCCTCCCTAGGCCATAGTGCCAAAGGCCCAAGTCTTAGAGCTGATTTCAAATACGGGGCTGTCTGGAAAGCATCCAGCCATGTACCCATTCTGGTAATATTAACGATGGCGGGATACTTTCCAGACAGCCCTTGTACAGGACATTGCCTGAGTGCTGCTGCAGAAGGAGCAGCTATTCCATTTCTTCTGAACCTACCTGTTCCGACAGCACACAACACCCAGGCTCTGAAAGCAGAGGCTTACAAGGGGTGTCAGGCACACAGAAGGCACAGTCCCACCTGTCTCCCTTCTCTCACCTCCCTGCCTTCCAAGGAAGAGGTTCTCATGACTCAAGTGTCAGTCTTCCCTGGATAGATGTCATGTGATACAACATTGGTTGGGATTCCGTAGATTGCAGAAATAGAATCTTACTTAAGTAGAAAATTAAAATCGAAAACCAACGTATGATTTGTATAACTGAGAAGTCTGACTTCAGACACGGCTGAATCAAGGGTCATAAATCTGTCTTCCTCCACCTCTCAGCTCTTCTTCCCTGTGTATCAACTATTTTCAAGCAGACTCCCCCATCCTGCGGCTGAGAAGGCACAGGGGAGCAGTGGTATCATTCTATTCTTTTGCAATGGTTCCAGCAAAAGTCCTGGGGTCCATTTTGTTGATGTAGCTCAAATCACAAGTATTTGTTACTCCCATCTATTTTGGGCATTCACTGTTCTTTCTCACTTCATCCACTGAAAACATGGAAGTTATAGCGTGTCTCACCACCCTCTACTTGCTATCACCTGGAAGAAAATCTGCTTGTCGACTATTATCTTAAAAAAGAAAATTTCTATGTACTCTTTCCTGCAATTAAGCTACAAAGCCACTTGGTGGTGATAGGTGCTTTACTCATAATGGCCAAATTACCAGATGTGCTTTTTGAAGTTTAATTTAAATTATGTTTTCATTAATCATTTTCAGATTTTTAAAATTATTAAATCAATGAAGTACAGCAAACATTGAGTTGTAAAGTATATAATTCTAAATAGAGCAGCTTGCACAGGAATAAGATAGGTTGAATTTAGTGCCTCTCTCACTAATCCTCGTAGACAATTTACTTATAACTTGTATTTTATGCCCAGATTTTGATTAAAATACTTGTTTCTCTTAAAACAGAGATTCATTTTTATATACCATTGTACCACAGTTCATTGATTCTACAACTATTGAATATGAGATACACTCTAACCTCACAAGATGTTCAATGTTAAAAAAAAGTGACTTCTTAGAAACAATGAGATGCTGTATTTGTGGAATCCAATAGAGTCTCAATGCATGCAAGAAACTCAATAAATATGTCAGAAGGAAGGAGGGAGGATGGAGGAAGGGAAGGAGATTTTGAAAAGGGAGGGGGAGGAAGGGAGAGAGGAAAGAAAGCAAAAAAGAGGGCAGAGAAGAATAATTACACATCCTTCCTAAAGTATAGGCATAATTCTGAGGGTTTCTTGGCAGAAAACTTTTCCAACTTTGCTTTTCACAGATGGAAACAGGATACCTGGATATAGTTTGCTATAGTTGGCATCTCTGCTCACCACCTCAGTCCCACCATCTTTTCTTTTGAATCGGATCACAGTCTATCACTCTGGGTAGAACCCCAGAGGCAAACCACTGAGGCAATTCCACCCCACACTGGACCACCCCTAGAACTGATGCATGAGGTGCTGCCTCGTCATGGCATGAAAATCTCTTAATGCAGCAACTGATCATCTCAATATAGGTTAAGATACAAATGAGGTTATTGATAATTAATTTTGTATAGTTCATGTAAACATAATTTCAAAGAATCATAAACCAAGGAAATACATAGAATATCTGTAAGGGGAATTAAAATACTAGGTTCTGAATGTGATAGAAGTAGATTCTAGCCTTTAGGGGATAAACAATCAGCAGCGAAGATTCAGACTATATGATTATTCTGACTTAGTATAATCTCTTTACATATTTAGATTTCAAGACAGTACAATAGCCTCACTATTGTATCAGGTATTAATAATAAAGGTTTGGTTATATAGTAACTATAGAAATGTATTTCTAAAAATTTAACCAGAAAATTAAAACTAATCATTGACATGATTCATATTTTTTCCAGTCATATTTACATTATGATATTTTCAAACTTCCTATTGTAAAATAGGAAACATACTGATTATAATACTTAGGAGTAGACCTAATGAAAAATTAATTTCAATTAATTTAGCAAATAAAGTAATATTTTTATCTATTTGTCTTCAGAAAAAAATAATTATTTTTATCTTTCAATTTGAGCAAGAAGAAAATTAAAACAGAATTTTAAATAGTTGTATATTTTGGTTGCTGAAACTATACATCGTATGTATATAGTTCTAAATTATTTAAACAATTATTTATATATATAAATACCCTTAAAATAATTTACAAGTTCTACATATTAAATAAAACCTATTAGTTACATAGCCATAAATAACACTGATGGGAAATGTAACAATATTGTCTAATTAGGATTGTTTGCATTTCCATGGGGTGACATTTTACTGTTTGTGTTCTACCCTTTCAAAGAACAGATTATCCCATAGGCCTACAGATAAATATTGGTTTGCCTTCTCCAGTGCCCGAATGACTTATGAATTTAAAGGTTCTTTTCCTTACTTTTTTTTTTTTTTTTTGAGACAGAGTGTCACTCTGTTGCCCGGGCTAGAGTGCCGTGGCGTCAGCCCAGGTCACAGCAACCTCGAACTCCTGGATTCAAGCGATCCTACTGCCTCAGCCTCCCGAGCAGCTGGGACTACAGGCATGCGCCACCATGCCCGGCTAATTTTTATATATATATATATATATATTTTTAGCTGTCAGATCATTTCCTTCCATTTTTTAGCAGAGACGGGGGCTCACTCTTGCTCAGGCTGGTCTCGAACTCCTGAGCTCAAACAATCCGCCCGCCTCGGCCTCCCAGAGTGCCAGGATTACAGGTGTGAGCCACCGCGCCCGGCCTCTTTTCCTTACTCTTAAGGAAGAGCTAGCACTTCACTCAGTTTTTAAGTCCGTCTCTGATTTCCCCCCAATTTCTCAAGCTGTGGAAATGACACTGTGCTTGTTCTGGAAAGTGCTGTTCCAGGTGCTCCTTACATTACATAATGCTGACTTTTGAGCGGAAAAGCTGTTACGACAGAGTGATTTAAAAAATAAAATGTCTCTATGATTTGAATGTTATCCAATGGTAACATCCATGGATGTTGAGGCTGCTTATGACTAACTAGGCTTATCGTTATGAACAGCGCAGCGCCTGCCTTCAGCGTATCTTTGGATTCAATGTGGCGTGATTCCAAAGCTGGTTTTACTCACATCCTGTATTTCCAAATATTAATAGATTGAACATTAACACTAGAAATGAACTGCTGAAGAGATAATTACTGAGATATTTTAAGGTGCACTTCCGCCCTGCCCTTAAGTAGGACAGCTGAAAAAAAAAAAAGATTAAAGAGATGTTTTAATCAATAAAGGCTGAAGTATGAAAAAAAGGGTGAGAAAGATGAAAACAATACTAAATGCAACTTTTCACTTCCTGTATTGACTTATTGGGGATATACTTTTGGCTCTGTAGCTGAAGAGGAGCCTCTCGATTTTAACTATGAAGAAACACTAAAAGTAAACCAAAATAACTTTTATCTTCCATTTTCTTTCCTGTTAGGAAATAAACAACTGCTTCTAATGCTCAAACTGACTGGATGTGGAGTGTTCCAAAATTGAACCCAGGAGCACGGAAGATAGTATGGCAGAAGAGGTAGGTAGAGAAAGAACAGGGAAATTACACAGGACTTGAGATCTTTACATTTAGCTTTATGAAATCACAGGATATTTTTCATATCGCTTTCTAGGTAGACATATATACACATAAAAGATATTCCAAAGAAACCTGCAATTTAAAAACTGTCTTTGAGATTGGATGACTAGAGCACCACAGCTGTTAGCATAAATGAGAGGTGCTAGAGAAACTCGTGATTGAAAATGCCATCATGGTTGAGGAAGTTATGTCCTGCGAAATGGCCTAACAGTTTGGCTCCACATCAAGGATGAGGTGTACAAGAATGAAAAGGGAAATAATTTCTGAATATATTTCCTTCATTGCTGTGACTTATTGCCCACTGCACATTGGCCCTTTGGCTTTTATACTGAGAGGCAAGAAACGGATATTCAGTTGTATTGTGCTGACCAAAGGAAGCCATGATATAAACAGAACCTGGCAGTTGGTACTGTTTCTTTCCTATTTTGCAACCAATATATTGCATTTCCCTACATTAAAAAATATATGCAGTGTATTGAAATGTTTATAACTACTACAAAAATAGCCAGGAAAAGCCACTGTCAGTATGCCACTATTTTTAACCATCAACTGTATTCTCAAAATACCATAAGTAGATAATTGGGACATAGTAGAGTTGTCTTTCTGTGGTTTTGAATTCTAGGGATTTGAAGTGAGGAGAAAATTAAGGCTGATTTAACTGTTCTAACGGGAAGTTCATCTGCATGATCCATTAACAATTAAATGCAAGGGGCCATTAAAGGTGAAAAAGTAACTTTCTAATATTTTTCATGGGCATTTCCAAAGCAAGATGAAGATTTATTTTCTGACACTGTAGAGTGACCACAGCCAGGGCCAGAGAAAAGTGATCTCTCTTGGGTTGTCTGCAGTCTGCACTTTGACTTCCTCCTCTTGGCCCAGTTTCGTCCAGACATTTCAACAGCTTGACTAAGCCTCATCACCATTTAGCTGCCAAATTCAGTGGCTGCCAAAATCACTAGCAGCTTTTTAAATACACCTGTTGCCAGCACTTTGCTTGAGTCAAGAAGGCTAGACCTTTCTGGTCTACCCTACTGGCTAGGTATCTCTTTCAAAGGAGAATTATTTTTAATACTACTTTATCATCCTTCTTCAGGAAAACTTTTTTTTTCTAGCAAGCTTTTCTCCCTACAGAGAAATTACATTTACACTAAGCCTGCTATATAACATCTGGTCTAGGTTCGCCTTTCGAGAAAAAAATGGTTTCCATAATCAATACTATCTCTAATTTTTCATTGTGTGGGGCCAACAAAGCTGTCTGAATAACAACACATGAACACTTGGTGTAAACGGAGAGGTTTTTAACTGTAATAATCAAATACCATTTACAGCAAAGTTAATCTGACAGTTAATAGTATGTATTGCATAGTAATTAGGTATAAGCACTAAGCAGTTCTTATCAAGGATTGTAATTAATGCGTTTCTTGAGGCCAAACAAGCATTTTTGGAACGAGCGTGGTGGGGAGATGAACAGAAAGGCAGTTGAAGCTGGATTCTGAGATAATGATTTCTGGACAAGCGCCTCTTTGGCCAGACCTCTCTGCTCTTCCATCAGCGGCTGCTCCAGGCCAGCAGGCTAGTGCTGGAACAGCCTTCCCTGCGCACCAAAGGTAATAAAACATTTACAAAGAGGAAGTGCAGTGGCTTCAGTTCTGGGTCTTCCCAACCTGAACGTGGTACTGCTCCTTAGCTGCAGCGTGCTGGTCCTTCTATAGTATTGTTATACACATTACATTATCATATACATATATTATTTATTTATTTCAAAGATTCTTGGTCCCATACCAGCTAGGTCACCTTCCGGAATGTCCCCAAAGCCACTGTTGCCTATTTTGGGACACTCACTTTAATACAAGGTGTGCTTGGCCAGACGCGGGAAAATGCCTCTTTTCTTCATTTTCCTGCACTCACATTAAACACAGGGGTTGTTCAAACCACCTGGTAACAGAGAACGGGATTAAAACGCTGTTTTGATGAACGGGAGCATCACCAAGTCGGTTCGCCGCTTGCAAACGGAAGCATTTATACGTGAAGAAAAAACATTTTCTTGAGAAAGCGGCCGACCGGGCTCGGTGGGAGGTTGGCCCGAAGAGCTGCGAGGGCAGAGTGACGCGCCCGCGCCGCGCCGGCCCGACGGCGGGAAGAGGGGAGCGCGGGGGCTCCGGAGCCGCTCGCTCGCGCGCGGGAGTCGCCGGGCGCCGCGCGGCCGGGCGGGCCGTGGAGAGCGCGGAGCCCGCACGCGGCGGCCGCAGCCGGGGCGCGGGGAGGGGCCGGCGGCCGCCCCGCCCCCTCCCGGGGATGCCGGGATGTTTACCCTCCTGACAGCGGCTGCGGGAGGATGGGCCGCCGCTAGGCTCGCGCTCTGGACGCGCCTCGCCGAGCGCAGCGTGGGTGCCCGCGCCTGCAGCGTCCGCGGGGGCGGCGGCCGGTCGGCTCCGGGCCTCGTAGCCGCAGCCCCCGGCCCAGCGAGCCTTTGCGCGGCGGCCCCTGGCCGAGCCGCCCGCCCGCCTCGGGTGCCTCGCGGGCGGGAGAACGGAAAACTCCCGACTTCCTGGTGAGTCGCTGCCCGGAGCTCGGGCGTCCGGGCGGGGCGGCCTGCGGGAGCCGGGCGGGGAGAGGGCGGTCGGGACCGCGCGGGGCGGCCTTCGGGAACCCCCGGCCCGGGGCAGGTGGGGCGGGGCGCGCCGCGCTCGAGCCGGGCGGGGGTTTCGGCGGGAGCGGGCGGCGGGAACCGCACGCCTGGCCCTGGCTCCGGGGCCCTGAGGCCGCCGCGGTAACTAAGAAACTCGCGGCCACGGCCGCGGCGGCGGCGGCGGCAACAGGTCCTCGGTTTCAGGACCTGAGGAACTTAAGCGAAGTCCCGCCTCCCGGCGGATGCTCATTGGCGGCGTCGGTTATTTATCCCGCGCGGATTGGTTAAGCCCGTCTGTCAGGACTCGGCCGTGGCCTGATTTAGAGAAGTGAAGTTCGCCGGGAGAGAGGGGCCGGTGGGAGCCGGGCTAACGGGGGAGAAGCGGCCTGAGGAGTCAGGGGGCGTGAGAGGCCTGTGGGAGAGTGGACTTCAGAGACACTCAGGAGTATAAAATGTCGGAGGGAGGCATTGCGAGGCAGTAGCAAATATCGGTGGCGATGGAAAAGAAAGAAATTGAAAATTAAGGCCAAAGTCAGACGAAGCGGAGCGCGAAGGAAAACGGAGAAAAGGGAGAAGACCACGTGACCCCAGAGCAGCGTCAGGAAGCGGACACAGCCCGGAGGATGCTGCAAATGGGGTCTCGAGAACTCCCGTGGCCTCTTTTCTTTATACTCCCTAGGCCTTAGGAGATGATGTATCAACTGATGAGTCGTGTTCTCGCATAGTTCTAGTCCTTTTTGGGGAAAAAATCTTAAAAATATACTTAGTTTGTAGTCAGATATATGTTTCTGCCCTTGAGCAATTCCCGGGACTTAACTGGAAATTAGAAATGTGTTACAGAAACGAAATGGTTTTTCTCTTTCTTTGAGATTACTGAGCTCATGGATGCAGTTGAGAACATGAGATTTCCATAGTTTGTAGAGTATTGTGTACCCGTCATAATTAGAACCACGATTTCTAATTCCTTCTCCAAGGAATTTGCAGTTTCAGGAATATGCACACTCCCTACAGGCGACAGCAGTATGTCTTGTCAGGTTGCATTACAGGAAAAAAACCAGAATATGTGTTATGAATCTGTTTAGGCCCTTGAGCTGGTGGTGCTGGTGTGGTCGAAGAATGGCTTAGTACTTGCACTCAGAAAGTTTATGGAAAGTTTGGGGCAGCCAGTGAAACCTTGAAAACAGTAAAGAGTAGACTCAGCTGTGGCAGCTCCTGCTCAGTGGACGCTGAGTGTTCTCGTACCACTTGGCGAAGGCCAGTGTTCTTGAAACGGTGAACATAGGACTTGAGCAGTTCATTTCCAGAGGAAGGACTCCTCTGCTGCCCTCGGGGAGATCCAGGCCACAACTTGCTTCACTCCTAAAACCGCAGCATCCTCTATTTGGTCCTGCGCTGGGAGCTCTCTGGGGTGGGGGAGAGAAGTTGGGGCTTTGAAAAAGCTTTGCCTCGTGGAGGAGTCGAAAGGGCAGAAACAGTGTGGGGACGGAGAGAGGAAGGCCTGGCGAGATAAAAAGGCAGAGGAGCCCTTTGAGGAGGCCGGTTGCTTTCTCGATGGGGGGCAGCAGCCTTTGGGAGCCCGGGGGACCCTCCTGGAGGTGCCGGCCTGAGATTCCGCCCGGCGGCGAGAGACCCCGCCCCGCGGAGGACTGACGGCCTCGACAGCCAATGCGCTGCGAGGACACTGCTCCGGGGGGCGGGTACTTCCTCCTCCGGCTCTGGGCTCGGAGAAGGGACCGAGCTCCTCCTGCAGGGATGGCCGTGGGGGGGACGCCAGGCTGAGGCTGAACCTTGTGAGACGAACGCGGGATAATGGAGAGCAGGGGGCCCAGTTTCCTCTGAGCCCTCAGCAGCGTCTCGTTCCTTGATTCAACTGCACCTTGAACTTAACCACTTGGACTGGAAGTTTATGGTAGATAAGAACCGAAGTTGGTCAGCAGACTAAATATAGTCTGTGCGACTGATCGGGGTTGTACTCTGAAATGTCAGAGTCTAGATCGTCTGGCGTTTTCAGTACTACCTGGGAATCTTTTCACAGTTATAAATCTTGTCAATTTAACAAGTAAAGCCTGTAACTTTATTTTTAGGCATGCACACAGACTCATTCTGTAATCTGAACTACTATTCGGGTTTATTTATTTAGATAATACCTGTTTTATCTAATGGAGATAATACCCTCCATTGCTTTCCTCCCTTTCACATTTTCCTGGCTGGACAATTTCGAGAGTTCATGTCCAGCCCAGTAAAACAGCACTTACTCCAAGAATGAGGAAAGCACTCCTGGTATGACGGCAATGATGGCAACGTGCTAGTGGAGGAGGGGAGGTCTATGCCAATGTAACTAACATACCTGATTAATAAATTAAAAATCTGCATTGTGGTTTTTAAGCAGAAGTGCCGTGCTGTCACAGTTTGTGTAAATAAATATTTAACTCATAACCGCCACCCCCACTGCTAAATCTTCCTGGGGGTTGCAATGGACAGTTTTGGGCTCTGACTTAGTGCAAACATATTCTTTTCTTCTCAACTATGGTGCATTTACTGAGATGTAGATTCCTTTTTTTCACTTAAATTTGTGGTCTGAGATATCATTAGAGACTTAACCGTGTTTGTAAAACCAAACACCATTTTTCCTAGGAATTGTCTGATGTTTTAAAATGTATCTCTATAGCATTACTAATGCAGTCACTATTCAGGGCATCTGGAGAGGAGAGAATAGTGATTATTTATTGCAGTTTTGAAAAAGAAGTTGCTTAATTAGGTAATAAATTCCAAAATTCCTTTCAGGTTTTGTTTCCTTTTACTATTATTATTTTAAAAATAGGCTTTGGTATTTAAAAAATGTGGAGTGTAGCTGCAGCTGCACAAAACAACACTCTGTCCCCATTCCTGGTTTCAATCAAATTAAAGTCCCTTCAAATATTTGTTGGGGGGTTATGAGGGTAGGTATTTCAGTGCATCATTTATAAAACATGGTAGCAAACTTAATGCAGTGCTTGAGGGTGTCTTGGAAATGACATATATGATTACTGTTTGCTCTGAGTTGCTTTACCAGCAATTTATCAGCATCCCTATAAATATATAGCAAGATGTTTTAAGAAGCATTTCTTTACCCTTTTGAGACTGTTTCAATTTAACTCTCCCTCCCATTTTTATAGGGAACGTGGATGAATCTTATTTAGTTACATAATTGTGATCAAATATATGCGTTTGTAGGATATAATAATGGCAGTTTAGAATTTTCAAACATTTAATCTCTGAGTTATAAAACTTCTGAACTGCTGATTTCTCTTTTGATAATTGGTAGTTTGATTATCCTTATGTGTTATGTATTTTCACAAAAATCTTAATATTTTTCATTCTAAAGAAAACACAGAGAATGTGTTTTATGGTTTTTAGTGAGCAGTGGGAATGAGAAGGACAGATGATCATGAAGCATGCCTTAATATTTTTGAGCAGGATAACTTTTTAAACTTTGTCAAAATAGCAGCTGTCATACTATTTATGTAATGAGCTTATACAATGAGCTGTTTTGTAGTGATTGCTATCCAAAGTGTTAAGCAATGATGTGTAAATGAACAAAACTTATGAAGTGTCCTATACAAATTTAAAAATATATGTTTTCTGTTATATAATGGAAATAAGCCTTTTTATAAATCTTGCCACTGGTCTTCTGTTGATAGTAGTTAAGGGCTACTTTTTCATTCCAGGCTGTTTTGTATGGAAGAGGTTTCACAAGCTTTTCTTCTAACGGGCCATGCAGTAAATATTTCTGGCATTGTGAGCCATATGGTTTCAGCTGCTGCCATTGTAACTCTGACCACGTGGGCATAGGTTTATTCAAATAAAACTTTGTTTATACAAATAGACTTGTGGCCCACCTCTGCTCTGGAAGATAATACCAAAGGTCTAAATGTGATTCTAGGCTATTGATGTTTGGGTACATATGGAGTTTTCCACAGGAGTATTTTATAATTTTTTTGTTCTTAGACCCTTGTGATAATTTGTTGATCTTTCCCAATTCCCTCAGACTAATGCCTAGCTATACATTCCCAAATTTCGTGTTTCATTTCAGAGTTCATAAACGTATCAACCTCTTTTGGGTTTATCTACCATTTCAGGTTTTTCCACCATTCTTTGCCTCAGGGGCATCCGTTCCTATCCTGTGACATTGAAAGAATGTGTGCCTGTCTCCGGCCTCCTTATCAAACCCTTTGGTGGAATATGATGTCAGTCATTTATCTTTACTTGATTGACTAATACCCTAATACCCCAATAAGAGTGAGTTTTGGCTTGTTGCTTTATCTAGTAGTTTTCATTTTAAGCCTGCTGGTATGATTGCCTTTGTTGCCTTTAGAGGGAATTTTTGGCATGAGCAAGATGTTGGGCAGATTTTTTTCTTTTTCAGAAAAATTGATTTAGTCTTTCAAAAAATACTTTTTTCCCCAGTGAAAAAATTGTTTTTTCCAGTAAAAAACAAAAATACTAGAAATGGCCTGTGTTTTGGAAGAGGGCCTACAGTCAAGGCGTGTGTGGCTTGGGGGAAGAGGTACCTCCTCCCTTTGCTGTAAGAAGAATTAGCTGTAGGCTTACCTGGGTGTAGCTACTGAGAAGCAGTAGAGTAGAATGGCAAATGCAATAGCTTTGAAATTACACAGTGGAATTTCTCAGTCCTAGTCAGGAGTAGGTTCTGGGTGTGTTGGAATTTTAACCCTTCAACCCTCAGGGAGGCTAGGTGGGACCTGGGGTATTCAGAGCTTCCTGGCTAGTCCTCACCAGCTACAAGCAGCCTCTTCTCTTTATCTGACTATGCTGCACATATATTAAAATTATTTGTGTTTCCCAAAATGTGAAAAAGACTAGGCACGAAGTTCTAGGTTTGTCATTTACTTTATGACCTTGGTTAAGTTACTTTGTTCAGACTATAGTTTTCCCAGCTCATACAAGGTTGCTTTAAGGAGTAAATGAAAACATCTTTGTAAATGCACAGTAGCAGGCCCAGTGCATGTTAGTTTCATTTCACCTGTTTCTTTATTCTTAGGACCTTTGTGGCAGGGAGCACATCTCCGGTTGTCAGTTTCATCAGATGACAGGCCCTGTCACCTACTCAAGTTTGGCCCAGTTTTGTCTGAACCGGCTGCTTCCTAGTTTTGCCATTTCTACTTTCTCTGCTTGAATTCTCCTTTCTTTTTTTGCCCTGTGATTTCCATATGCATCATTTAGTGGTTCCCACATTTGAGTTAGTGTTTTTATGACTTTTTTTGGAGACTGGGGAGAGGTAGCAATCCTTAGTTCCTCAGGTAGAAAAAACCACAAGAGCCTGGGGGGGCGGGTTGTAGTCCAGACTACAAAAACTGGGAGTTGCAAAAAGATCTTTAAATACTGATTCAAAAATGGCAAGATTAAAAATGTTCTTTCTAGTATGCTTACTAGAAAGTGTTTCTTTTTTCATTGTTGAAATATTTTCCCCATATTCTCATATTTACCTAAGCAAATTATAATTTTTTTTATTGTGGTTATAACTATAACAAAGCCATATATCCTTTATTATTTTATGATAGGGAATATTGGATAGATATGTTTATGAAAAATTATTAGTACTTCCAAAATATAGTGAATTTCTAATCTTCCATTGCCTTTATATCTAACTGCTAGACCATGTAGTAAAATAATATGACATGTTTGCATACTGTCATAAAGAAACGTAGACTAGGTAATTTATTTTAGGCAAACAATATGTCCTTATTTCAGTTTATTTCTAGGGAGTTGGATCCCACAGCCACTGTCCTGATTAAGATACAGCTACAGTAAGGAAGATGCTGTTATTTTGGGGGTCCCAGAACCATACCCAGCCTGTTATTAGGAAATGGGTGCTCTGGGCCACTTCTTCTGAGTTAGCAGAATCTTGCTTTGTTTATGGTACTTGCTCAATCAAGGTTCGTACTTCTGATTGTCCACATCAGGGCCTTGAACACCTGGCCAAGTCAGCAAATACTTGAGCGCCTGGTTTGAAGGCGTATTTGAATGCCTGAATTGGTGAAGCGTTTCTGTCGGCCCTAAAATGAGGAGCATTGGGGCATATTTTATGTCTTTACTTTGAAACAGAGTCAGAGAGAAGAAATTACCAAAGAGGAGGCTAGTCTTAGGAAGGAGCCCTTACTTAGAGGAAGTAAATAGGATGGGAAAGGCCAGACAGTTCACGGGTGATCAATATTTCATAAATACATATTTCCTTGTATTAGATGCCTTGATTCACAAGAGCCAGGCTTCATTGTTTCTTGTTAGTCACTTTAGTATATTGAGAATAATACACGCTCCCATTGCTTCTTGTGTGCTTGCAATGTTTGGCGACCCTGCTGACCATTTTCTTCCTCTAACTTTTTCTCCTTTTGTTATGATTCAGAGGTCATGAGTGGCTCAGTCTCCCTTGTGTAGCCGTGCCTTTCTCTTAGAAGTTGCTTCTGGTTTGTCACTGTTTCAGTGACGATCCTTTCTTGCAAAGTAGAACAAGTAGAAATTAATCAAGTCAATCCTAAAGGATTTATTCCATGATTCCTTGAAATAGTTATATCTATTTGTATATTGAAAACAATTTAAACAAAGCTTGTGTAGCTATTCAAGAATATACTTGTGACCTTTTTGCCATCACCAAGATAAGTTGTATCTTCACAGCATTTGTCCTATTACTGTGTTCTCAAGTTATGGTCCTCAGGAGTGCCTGGGTCAGAGTTCTGATTCGATAAGCGTGAGCATCGGCGTTTTGAAACAGGTGCCCCTGATGATTTTTATATGCAGATTTTGGAAGCTATTGCTCTGATGGGAACCTGCATTTTGAATAAGCAGTGCAGATAATTCTAATGGAGACAGATGTTCTTCAGGCCACATCAAGAGATACCACATTTTTTTTTTTAAATGAGAGTTCTTTCCTACTGCTCACAACATTTCTGACTGGGGATGGGGAGCCCTTTGGAGTAGCTTATACCTAATAATCAGACTCTCTCAGCAAATGTGACCAATATTTCAGCTCAAAATGTGGATAGGTGTTATGAAAGTACTAGTACAAATCAATTATAATTCTTAAATAAAAAAGTGTAAATATTTCATAATTAACAGTTGAGTAATAACAGGAGAGAAAAGTGTACTTCAGGCAAGTTGTGGGGAAAATAGTACATCTACGTGTCAGTTTTAGTTCCATCCCAAGCAAACAGTCCCTTGTTCTTGTGCTGCTTCTGTTGTGTGCTGTTCTCACCATTTTTGGCATTTTTACAGTATTTCTCTCAGCTGGGTGTGAAAGCTTACCACTTCCCTTGATCCTGACGTGTTTTTTTTCGCCTTGCCACATAGAGATTTTGCCTTGAGCTACCATTGCCTGAGACCTACCTACGGTTCTCTGTTGAGTTCCCAGCTTGGCCGCACCAGGCGTTTCTGTGTTGCGTATCTGGAAGGGGTTCAGGAACATTACGGCGAAGAACCTGTTCCTTTTTCTGTGACTGTCTTATTTCCATTCAGGACTTTGATAACAAGTGACTCGTACTTGAGTCTTTTCTAACTTGTCTTCCTGTCAGTACATACAGGCCTCTGCTTGCAAATAATGCTCTTTATTCAAAAATCCTATTTGGTAATTTAAAAACTGCTTTCTATCGGTGATTTTTTTTTCATCCTTTTTAAAAATTAGGAGTTTATGAACAGTATAGGCCCTTTTTAGTTTATGACCATCCCTGCTCTTTCCTTTTTATTTGTTATAAGACGGGACAGCTTGACATAGTCAGAAGGTTTTGAAATCCTGGATTAAGGCCAGGTTCATTTTTATATCTTTTCAAGTGCTAAACATAGAGTCTGACACTTAGTGTGAGCTACATTAATATTATCTGTGCAACTCAGTTTAAGAGCTGAGTTTCTGGCCTGGAGAGAGTATCAATAGCGTGATTAATGGTTCAGGTAGTAAACGGAGTGTGGGCTGCAATGATGCACTAATGGCATCCAGTTAGGAAGTGCTGGGACTTTGTCTTCCAGCGTGTGGCCCCAAACAGGGCCGTGCTACCACTCCTAGGCCCTTTCTGTTCGTGTGGTGGGTTGGTGTCTTCCAAACGTCAGTGTTTACACATTTTCCAACTTGTGAACTTTGTGGGCTGTTTGCATGTGCATGCTTAGAAAGTTAGGAAGATGATCCGGTTGACTGTAGACATTTGGTATTGAACTCAGTTTCAGACTAAGGGGAGTCTTCTCGCAACTCGGGAAGGACACTTTCTTGAGCTCAGAACATAGACCATCTGATCTCTAGAGTCTCCAGCAGCCGTAAGAGGAATGACTCTGTGATTACCTTCCTTTTATGGTCCTTCCTTTTCTTCTTCCTTTATTTTTCTCCCTATTTTCCTATTTGGTCCCGCCAATTCACAGGCTAAAGAAAGAGAAATTTGGGGGTTGTTGGCAGGTAGCTGAAAGTGAGCAGAAGTGATTACAGCTAAGGCAGGGAGCATTAGCAGGAGTGAGAAAGAAAACCTGCACAGCAGTGGCAGTTTCAGGAGGGAGATATGATGGTCAGGATAAAGTAGGAGGAAGAAAAGAAGGCTTTAAAAATAAAAAGGAGAGTAGGATGCAGAAAATGTGAGAAAGGAAGATGAGGAAGTAACTTTCTGTAATGTTCTCTGGTTCGAAAAGATTATTCTCAGATTTCTCTGTATTATAACATTACCTGTAAGTATATAGGTTGCATAGTTGATTAGTGTGTTCAGTTTATACATTAAAACTAACCTGGTACATATATATCACTTAGATTTATGTGATAGTTTTCTAAGAATCTACATTGTCTCTAGTGTTTGATTATTAATTAATTATAGATGTAACTGCTGCTCAGCAAACCCTTTTTCTATTGATTGATCAGGGAAGGAAGGTAGATTTTCAGTCAACAGATGGCCAAGTGAGGTTCTTCTCTTTTTGCTCATAGATGCCAAGTTTATTTGCCAACTTTACACAGTTACAAAATGCTTCGGGTTACCACTGTCAGGTATTTAGCTTACCCTGAGTCTGGAGGATTGTATTCCATGTCAAAACAAAAACGCAGCGTTATGCTTTAAAAATATTTCAGGGTTTATTAATTGCAGAATATGAGAGTAGAGGAATGACCAAGGACTGTGTCCTATTTCCTGGGCCACCAATCCGTAATGGCTTCGTACCGGGGCCTCTGCCTTTAGCCTGGTACTGACCTACCTCTCTAGATTCATTTCCTATATATTCCCTTACACTTTAGTCACTTCTAACAACTTACCATTTTTTAATAAATCTTGTATCCTTTCTGGCTTCTCTGCTCTGTCTTTATGCTTTTCTCACTGCTTTAAAAGCCTTCTTTCCGCACTTCAACAATTCAATCTCAGTGAATCAAAATCGTCTTTATCCTTTAATGCCCTACTCAAGTATTATACAGAAAATATGAAGAAACCCCTCTTTCTTCTGCTTCTTTTAGCCTTGAGTACTTACTGTAGTTGTACTTTTCTTAGCTTCCTTTCTGGAGTAAAAGCTTCTGGAAGGTGTGAATCATGTCCTGTGCGTGTTTATGTTTCCTACAGGGCCTAGGACCATTCTTGTCAGAACAGGCCATTCAGAGAACGGCAGACAGCTGCTTCCCAGGGACGGTACGAGGTAGGAGGTCTGAGCAGGTCCCAGCAGCGAGACAGTGTCCTGAACAATCGAGCTGTTGGTTTCAGGGACGTCTAGGATGGATGCCAGGCACAGGTCCCTGCACGGTCCGTGGACTGTTGTGTGAGCGAGGTCTTGCCGTGGAAACAGGTAAAGGTCTCATCTGAGAGTGGCCACTGGCAGGACATTGAGGGATCTAGTCTGAGAGGCCAGGCTTTGTATCTGAATTCTGAATTCCGGGTCCTGCAGGATCTCAGTGTGGTGAGATCAGGACCAGGAAGAACAGGGGTGTGTCAGGCATGGACGTGGTGCGAGTGGGGAGGGGTGTGGAGTGGAGACGGTGATCAGTTTGGCAGTTAGGTATAAGTTAGAGGCTTGGGCAGCAAGGAGTAAAGTGAGAGATGAGTTCCTGGAATTGGGACGTGAGGTTAAACAGGACCAACAGTCAGATTAAATTGACCTGAAGCTGATTGACTGAGCTGTTCACTAAATACCCTTCTATTTCCTTTCCTTGGAGGCTAGCGCATTCCTAGTTCAAGTTAAGTGATCTGGCTTCCTGTGAAGGGGTGAGAGCATTTCTGCCTGTTAAAGGTGCCATTTGTCCCATTAATTCCATTCCGATGCTCCAGCCATCCCCTTATGAAGAAAGCGCTGTATTCAGTTAAATAAGGAAATAACTAGCTAATACTTGAAATTATTGCCTTCTTAAGAATAACTACTAATTGCAAATTGATGGAAGACTTTCATTTGGTTTGTGGCTGTCAGATGCTGACATAGTGAAAGGTTTTTCAACTTCAAAATAGATACATTTTATTTAGTATCTTTTCATAGTTGTAATTGCTGGAAGTTTAAAAGAATAATCATGATGGTAATTATTTTTAAAAACATTTAAAATACTTACAAAGTGCTTATCCCAAATGGACCAAAGGTACACTGTATATTCATGAATTAATAAAGAAGCACATAGGAAATAAACCCGGAAATGCCTTCAGAGATTGCATTAGGAAAGGCTTTGAATGCTGAGAAGATTGAAACTCTTTTCTCCTGTGAGGTGACTGTAAAGTCGTTTTTACCTTTATCTTTTCAAATTTTGCTTGTTGCAGCAATAGCAGTGATAGTGCTTTGTGATCTCTGTTTGGTTGTGAGTTACGGCAGATCAGGAGCTAGCATCAAAACAGAATCAAGATTATTGTAAAGGGGACCTCAAAGGTAGATTTGTTAGAAAACTGCATTAAGATAAGTTTGGTTTATGAGATGTATGAAGGAATTAAATTCAGACTTGAAAATTCATACTTTGGTGATACTGTAGAATACTTAAAAATTACCAAGAAAATGGGTTATTTCTATTTTTTATAAACAGGACTCCCCTTAATGTCTTCTTTCTTTTTTCCCATTTTTAAATTTAAGATTGAATTACATTTATTTATTTACTTATTTTTTAGAAATTCCCGAATATTTTCTACCCACTTCTAGCTAGGTTTTTTCCTTGCTTAAAGTCCTTCAATTATTATCTTCTGACTAATTTCTAACTCCCTGGTCTCTTAAAAATACTTTGTGATTTGGGCCTTGGCTCTTGCCTCTGGTGCATCCCTGCTCCTGTCCCCTGGCCCTGCGTGTGTTCACTAGCTGTCCGTGCTTCACTCTGGAACGTCCTCCCTCTGCCCCCTGCCTGGCTGGCGCCTGCACATCCTTCCGGACTTGCCTGGGGTGTCTTCTCTGCAAGGCCTTGCTTGGCCCTGAGATCCTTCTCGTGAGCTCTGTCATAGCATGGCCCAGGGATGGCGGCTGTCCTGTCCTGCTTCCTGTTAGTGTGGGAGTCTGTGTCTCCCCTGTGACTGCTCGAGGGATCAGAATTGCCTTAGTCCTCTTTGTATTCCCAGCAGCTCCCTGGTAGATACGCCCGTTGTGCTAAAGAAAGAAAATGAGTTAACGAATGAGCTGAAGATGAGAGAGACTGGAGTCTCGAATGGCCTGTGGTGTGGGGCGGGGGTGGTGGTGGCCCGAGTGGATGGTAGTAGTATCTATCTTCAGTTTCTGCACTCTTGTCTCCTTCCCTTTTCCCTCTCATCCCCACTTTTAAGTAGCTGTGGTTTTTTATTGAAATGGGATGAAATAAAGAAGTTAGAGACTTAAGTTTCTTGCAGATTCTCAGGACATTTTATTTATGTCATGGTGTTTACTGCCTCATTGAAGGTAGGGATATCTTTTCACTAGAGATAAAGAGGTACACTCTCTCCTTCCATTGGAATGTTTTTGAATTCTTCTGTAATTTCCACTCTTTGCAGTCTTTTATAAGCAGTAGGAGCATGATCATGAGACTTAGGTGGAACAAACTTTGTTCCAGTGTGGTTTTAGAAATCTCATGTCTTTACACAAAATATGCTTGCACCTGGCCTTTGCCTGCCAGCTTGGTGCCAAGACGGTCATGTAGATCCTCCCGTTTATAGTGCCTGTAGATCAAATCAGTATCCAGAGTGTATAATTTCCTACTTTTTGACCAAGGAAAGTGGGAATTGAAGTATTCTGAGATAAAAGGAAATACAAGTTTTGCCTTAGTTCTAGGTAAAGTTGTCATCGTGCCTAATGCTGGAAAACAAAGGAGAAGAAATATTAACCACATCAGCTTAGAATTTTGAGTCCTATTGTTTAAGCAGATAGTATAGAATAACTCCCTCAATTCTGATTAAATCTACATATATCAAAGTAAACCAAGGTAAGAATAAATATTGGTTTCTTTGTGTGGTGGGAGGAGGATGTGTCTTTCATGGTGAGTTTAGAACGCTTGTGGGATGTAGAGGGGACACTGTCTAGTAGGAAGTTGTTACAGGTATCGTGAGCTCAGCAGAGAGGTCTGGCCTGGAGTGGGGCTCTGGGGTTATGAGTAGAGAGGGGGACGGATTACGTGTGGCAGCAGATGAGTCTGTCCAGGAAAGGGGTGTTGGGGTCCTGTTCACTCTTGCTCACGTAGAAGGGCAGTTTTTGCTGAAAGGCAAATAAATGCCCAATGAATACTGGGGAAACTTAAAGTTAACTTGCCTGACTTTAGTATATGTAAGGTATTTTTCTTGTGAACCCCCAAATAATCTTATTTCCATCGTTAACAAATCTGTATTTTTAAAGCCGCTTAGTATATACCATTTTTATAAAACTTTATTGTTCTTTAGTTGGAATAATGTATTTTCACAGATTCAGAAGGTTTCTGAAAACATTTAACTGGATATCAATTATATGATTCCATTTTGAGTGTCTGTGAGTCTGTAGTTCCCATGAGATTTTCAACTATTTAGTCAGAGCCATTTATATTTAAAGTCTCTTGTATAACATCCTAGACAGCTTCATCAGCATAATGTGATGTTTGCTATTCTTACTTTTAATTTAAAATAAGAATCCTTATTCTTTGGATAGTATTTCCATAAAATCATGGTTTTATGTGATCAGTGTGCCGGAAAGTACGTATGTTTTAGTGTATGTTTGTATATGTTAAAAGACATACACACAGAGCTTGGCATGATTTTAGAGTCCGTGCTCAAAAGAGCAGAGAGGGCTGGCAAGATGGCGCAGGTCAGGGTTGAAATCTTTCGGCAGAGTTTGGTGAGAAAGTTTGCTTAGCAGCTGCCTAGGTTAACTTGCACAATCCATTCAAAGCATAGTTCAGTTATGGGACGTAAAGAAGAATATGAGAGCAATTGAATTGATTTTCTCAGAAGGTAAATTTTAAAACATAAAGTATAACTTTGATTTACCTCGTAATTACATTGAAAAATCATGTTATTAAGAGCAAGGATAGTTTTGTGTAACTATAAGTCAGTGGCGTTTATATACTTGCTTTTTTCATTCCTTTCCTATTTTTCTCTTTTTTAAATCTTCATCTGCACTGGAAGTCTATGCTTGGTAAAAAAGGGAACAAACAAACTCAAAGATGCAGTTATTGTGCCTCTTTCTGTGTGTGTGTGTGTGCGCGCGCTTGTGCGTGTGTGTGTGTGTGTGTGTGTGTGTGAGAGAGAGAGAGAGAGAAGGTAGACAAGAGAAAGAAGGCGTGAGTTTTTTAAGAAGTAAAATAGCAGACTTAATTTGTTTCATTAAACACTGATTTTGTCCTACTAACCTAATTATTCATTAAATAGACTTTGTTGCTCTGACAAACTCAGATCCTAAGAACGCAGTCAGGGCCCGAGTAGAGGTTAGTGAGAAAGTTCACTGCAGGACATGGGAAGACCTGAGCTAGAGTCCTTCATTGCTTTACCACTGAGCTCAAGGCCTCAGTTTCCTTGTCTAATTTTTAGGAGCTTTAAAAGAAATTATTGATGGGAAATCTTTTAAAACTACTTGACAGTTTATTGTATACGGTAGTATGTAAAGAAAAGAGGATTTTGGAAGTTCAGGAATAATCACTGCATAGAACAGTGTGTGTAATAGAGTAGGTATGCAAAAAAAGTTGTCCAAGGGATAAATATGAGCAGTTAATAAGTCTTTCTATAAGGATAAAATGTAAGACCATGTGTTAATTCAGAAAATTCTGTTAAATTTTTCTTTTATTTAAATAAGTGTTTTTCATTTTTTGTGTGTGATGATTTTTCTCTTCGTGAGCACTTGTTATAGACCAAAGGCTGTTAAAACAAATGACCTTACAATAAATAATTCATGCTAATGAAAGTATTTCCAAGTACTAGCCTGTATTCCATGGGGCCTTATCAACTTTGTTACGATGGAATTCATACCATGAATTATTTAGTACAAGGAATTTAGTAGAATGTTTTGTATAATCTGGTTTTAAAGATGGTCGAAGGTGTTTATCTTAGCTCTTTATTTTATGTCAGTTTGGTTGTCATGATTTTTCTAGTCTTACAGCTGGATTATTAGTTTGTTGAGCACGTGCCTTTGCCAGACTTGAGTTGTTATAACTGAATGTCGTAGCAGAAACATAAGGGTAATTTGCAATAGCTTGCTATGCCCCTGGTTAACCTGAACAAATGCAAGGTCTATCCAAAGCTTTTTGGAGAAACTTCTTTCAAAGGGCTGAATAGGGGTCATTTGTGTTTCACATCCTCATACAAAAATTATTCTGTAAAGATAAGCAGGAGAAATAATACTGTCTTGCATTTGTGTGCCATTTAACACTTTTGAGAAGTATTAATGCTTTATTCTTCTAGCTATTCTTTTGCAGTAGAAAGTGCCCTGTTTTTGTTGCTTCTGAGATAAAGATTTGAGACCTTGTTCTGTGATCTCATGCTGTGTACTCATTAGGAACTTTCCTTTAGAGAAGAGAGTTCTAGACACAGGGCAGATATCTAGTCTTTAGTCACTAGAAAGTAGGTAGTTATGTGGATTTGAACTAAGATTTCCTGACCGTTAGAACTGTAGACTTTATAAACGCTTGTTTTGTTTTCTAAATTTGTTTGGTTTTCAACAAATATTTATTAGACTTTAATGTGTACTAGAGGTATAAAAATGAAAAATAAACACATTTAGCCCTTGCGTAGTAGTTGCTAATATGTAGTTAATGGGTAAGACCTCAGATGCACAACAACTGATTCATTAAAAGACACTGAGGCCAATACTTGAAGGGGTATTTTGAAACAAAGGGCTACTTGAGTACCAGGCAAGGTTGGCCCGGCCGGCTAGCTGGGAAGGGTATTTTAATTTTAGTGAGACGGTACAGCCTGTGTCACAGGCGCATAGACATGAAATAACCTGGCATTTAATTGGAGGAAGCATAGATGGTTAAGGCCAGAGTGTAGTATTTACATGGGGAAAAGTGCTGGCAAGTAAGGAGTGAGGCTAAAGAAATTATGTTTTACTCATTAAAGGGTTGTAAGCGGGAGTATAACATAGATTTTCATTTTAGATGTGTTGTTATGTACATATAATATGTATGAGTGTATGGAGTAGGAAGTACGTTTCTGAAGCCAGGGAGAGCAGTGAACAGGTTGTGATAGTTGCAGGGATCGTGAGGGTCTGGGATAGGCTGAGTGAAGCCTGTGAGGCGAAGTTAATAGGAGCTGGGGAACTGTGTGGAGACGCGGGAGGAGAAGGGTGCAGTGTGACTTAGGGATGACTGGGTGGCAGTGCCATTCACCAAGAAGGGGAAGACAGGGTGTAGGGGGTTTAGAGTGTTTAAGGTTTAGACGTACTAGGTCTGGGATATCAGGCAGAATGATGAGAGTTGGAAACGAGATTCTGGGGCTACAGGTTTATAAATCATCAGTATGTAGGAGGCAGGTTATATGCCAGCTGAGAAAATGCTGGTTACTGATTTAAATACTCAAGGGACTTACCATTAAAGGAAACTTGAGCAAGAGACCCAGCAGCCTTGCTTATTGATTACAGAGCAAAAGATACATTTTGTGTAGAAATGATAAAAGTAGATAAAATAATTTTCTTATGCTCTTTATAGTAGCGATTCACATTGCTAGCTTGATTTATTTCAGGCAAGTACTAGATTAAGTAGTACTGAATACACACACAATTCTAAACTGATAATTGATGAAAGTAAGTTACTGGAACTAGGATATTCAGCCTAGAATTGGAAAGGATCAGTGTGTTCTCTTTAGTATCATAAAATGCCAGAAGTAATGGAACAAGTTACTTCAGTGGTCTGAAGAGAACAAAGCACAGGGTCATGGCTGAAAAATTGTACACACAGCCAAATTATTGTTCCTCTATGATGGCAAGCGAATGACACTTTTAGATTTTCAAGGGTTAGAGAAAACATATTGCATATGACCTCTTTAAGAGAATTACTTGAAGATGTGCTATTGGAGAAAAGTTAAAATTAAGAGTTTGGGAAAGGGACAGCTTTGTACAGAAGCACTAGGAATAAATAAATTAACTGTAGAAGCAAGACTGAACAGTTGTTATGCAAGATTGGAAAGAGTGCAAAATGCCAGCAACAACTGAGAAAGGTAGGCTATGGTTGTAAGACCTGTGATCCTCCAAGAGCTGGGAAGGCAGTGTCAGGGAAAGAGGCAAGAGTGATAGCTCGATCAATTCCTCAGCCAGGCTGGAGCTGCGTACCAGAAGACGGATTCCAGTTTCACTTTAATAGTGAGCAAAAATCTGGTTAAAGGAGGACTTTAAACAACTTGGAGTTACCAGTAGTAGAATTAAAATAAAAGAATATATGCTTGTTTTCTAAATGGCTAGACAAAATTAGCAAGCAAACATGATCCATATGGTAAGATATGAAAAAAAAATGGTAGCAAGGAAACATAAGAAATAAGAATATAAAAGATAAGTGTCAATAAAACAATTTATAAATAGTATATTAAATTTTCTTTTAAAAGACAGACTCAGATTTTAAAAAATCCTCAACTATGTGCTGCTTTCAAAAGATATCCTTGAAACAAATCAACCTAGAAAGGTTAAGAATAAAAAGGTAGCCAAGATTTATAAGGAAAACACAGAGGGGTAACAGTGTAAATTTCAAAGTAGAATTTAATGAAGAAAATCACTAAATAAGATAAAAAAACAGTTTTATAAATTGACTCAAGCCCTAATATAACTAGCAGACTAATGACTGTGGAAGAATTAATGTAATAATATCTGTTGCCTTCACAATCAGACTTCTAGACCCATTTTTAACATTTTTACTTTTAAATTGGAATGAATAGGAATCTTCCAATTAATGCCCTTAAGTTACTATGTTGTTAATATTAAAATCTGCCAAAATTTGGACCAAAGGACAACATTTTGATCAAATATTAACCAAGCTGTGTTCAACAGATTACTAGAATTTTCCAAGATAATAGAAACTCTGTGGAAGAATTTTGTGGCTAGACAAGTTTGGAAAAAGCTGTATAGGGTCCTCTTTTGATGTTCACAGTTCCTGAGAAGTGTTAAAGCAAAGGAATCTGCTTGACTTTATGTAGCCCAGTGTTTTGCATATTTTGATCATGGATCTCTCCCCCAGCCCCATAACTTTCTTTTTAGTCATGGAATATTGATAACAACTCATGGAATTCTGTTGTTTTAAAGAGCAGAGTTTGAAGAACACTTATGAGTATAGACGCACAATTCTGTAATAAAATTAAAACTAATGCTGCAGTTAAAGAATCATCAATCATGACCAAGAAAGGTTTATCTGAGCATGTAATGATGGTTTAATAGAAAAGATCTAGTTATATGACTCATTATCTCATTTGGTTCAGTAAGAAAATGTATGACAGGCTTAGTAGAGCTGAAAAGCTTTTGATACCATTTGATAACTTCCTCTCCATTTTTTTTTTTTTGAAAAGGAAAAGGCCTCTTAGAAAATTGGGAATATCATTTGATATGGAATGTGGCCGATATCATAATATATTGTAATTTCAAGTACATTTGTCCATAATTCTTATCATTTAAGCTCTTTGAGGATAGGAAATAAGTTAATTTTTACATTTTCTGTCACCCATTCTAATATAGGACTTTGCATTTTTAGGCATTCTATGGTATAGTTATTAAATGAAAACATTATTTGGAAACATATCCTTTTGTAATTTTTAGATTACAATGAATTTTAGAAAAGATTTTTTTCTTTGTGTAAAACATTTTAAAATGTAAAACATACATGACTTTTCAAAACTCAGATACATACTCTTCAGGCCTTTATGTTTGCTTTATACATTTATCCAGCAAGGCTGAATTCTTAAGATGAATTCAGATTTGGTCTAACAGTTAAGTGGCAGGGAATTCATAGAGAATCTTGAACAGTAAAGGGTATAATAAATACTGTTTTAAAAAGGATTATCCTTGGTGTAGAGCAAGATGCATGAGGAAGGCTCCAACAGAACAGAAATGTTCGTGCAGGAAAGTCAAGGGATTTGGGGACCTGAGGCTGGCCCAGAACTCTCCAGGATGTGGTTGGGTTTAGAGCTAAGCACAGTTTCTCTGTGGTCTTGCGGACAGCCCTTATGGCCTATGAAACCCTAGCCTTCAACTGCGGCTTTACAGAGTTTAAGAAAATTCTGTTCATATGCAGATTTCTTCAGTCTTTCTGTAGCCAGGAAGAAGCAGCAGTTACACAGGAGTGTGTGTGTTTGTGTGTGTGTGTGTGCGTGTACGTGCACATGTGTGTAAACACAAAACAGACTCAATACTGACTTACAGGAGTCAGGAAACCTGAGTTATGTTGTTTGCTCCTCAAGTGATGTTAGAGAAGTCGCATAACTTCTTTCTTTCGAGTTTCTTATCTGTAACCTGGAAATTATTTCCCACTCACCGCAGCGTGTGATGTGCTGAGATGATACCTGTGGAAACTTTTTGAAAAGTACAAAACTGCAAGTGTAAGACGTCAGTATAGCATGTTGATGCTCATTTTGCTGGAAGAGTACGTAGAAACAGAGAATTTAGAAACCTTAAAAATCATGGTGAGAGGGAAACAGGAAGATCTTTTCTCCCCCCTTTTGGAGTTGCAGTTAAAAAATAAGCATTTGGTTTGAACTAATATTTAAAAGAAAAGACTTTGCATTGCAGAGCAAGTTAATAATGCAGTTGTGCCATAATTCAGAATTAGTATTTATGTTGTCAGCATTTTGTTATTTATTCGGGATTTCTACAGAGACCTGTTTTAACTGTATATATAGCTGGAGGAAAATGCGAGAGAAGAGGTTTGGGTAAGGTTTCTTTTCTTTGCAACAGTTTGCTTGAGCAATGGGCAGGCTTTTCCTCACTTGGCAGATGGCGTAGGAAGGGCATTGAGGAGCTCGCGTTTGCGCGGTTGGTGACAGAGTCAGGGCTAGAATTCATAATTTTTGTTGTTGCTACTTAACACATTTTTCCCCTTTGGGTACAGCATTTTCTTACTGATAATTATGACCTTGTAAAAATTTTTGATAATTATCATAATCTTTTAGGAATATAGTGAAATGATGTGTTGCTTTTGCTTGTTGAATTGAAGCATCACAGTGAGAACACACATGGAGTATGTTCAATAGGAGGACAGTTAATTTTTACTTTGAGAAAACACATTCACATCCTTGTTAAATAAATTATGTTCATATAGTCATTTACTAAAAATAAAAGTGTGAATAAGTAATGGGCTTGCAGCTCACACATTTTCAATGTTGATTTATAATATGAAAAACTGTCTATAAAATACTTTATGAAATGATGCCTTAAATATACATTCATAATGTGATTGACTTCTTTTTCAATGTAAGAGAAATATCTATGTGGAAAAGGTTAAAATGGGACAAGTTATAAAACCGACATCATTCAATTTTATATAGTTTTCCCATTAACTTTAAATCATGAAAATTACCATACTACTTTGATGAGATAACTAATTATAAATTGGATTCTTAGAGCACTGCATCATCTTTAAATAGTTCAGAAAAATAACAGCAACAAACCCAACAAATCTAAGCATTAACTTTATTTGTGAGGTCAGCCATGTACTTCATATGTCACTCTAAGCAAATAAAAACTGTATTCTTCTTGGTGTTTTAGATTTCAGATTAATTAGTCCTTGACTTTTTTTCAGTAGTGCCCTCTTGCATGAGGATTTTCCATAAGGGGTGTCTTAGTGATTAATCGTGCATTGCTGGTGAGGTCTGCTCTGGGTCGTGACTGGTCCATAGTATCCCAAATCCATAGTAGCTCCTTGTTGAAGCTGCTTTACTTGATTCATAATGTCAGTTAACTCTGAAGTTTTATATAATATGTCTTATTTATTATAGAAGAAATTAGAATTGAGTAGAATTTTAAGACTGGAAAAGACTTTGATGATCTTGTAATCCAGTACCTTCATTTGATAGTTGAGGTTTCCAAGACTGAGGTTGGTCAGACATTACAAAGAAAGTCCCTGGTAAGGTGGGTTGAGACTTGTGTCTTCTGTGCCATATTCCAGTGCTTTCCCTCCTGTGTTATTATGTTTGTGAGAATCTCCTCCGTGACATTGGTAAGGTTGCTGAAGAAGCAAACAACAAAAAAATAAGTTCTAAACTTATAGGGTTGTATGACTGTTAGACTTCATTCAGTGCGACTATGGAAGAAATGATTATTTGAAAAATTTTACCTGGATGGTGTACTAATTCGTGAGCTGGATTTTGTTAACATTTGGCAGAGTAAAGCGAATTAGTTCTTTAAAAAATGACATGTGCAAGGGTAAGTGGTTGGATTGAAATAGAGACTTCATTAAACTTTGTCAGTTAATGAAATAAATTCATTTGTTAGGACCCTGGGTTTTCTGTTTAGTAGTAAATAGTGATAAAATGTGTAATTTTAAAATGACTTTCTATGTTTGATATATTAAAATATGTGTAGATCTTCTTTAGGTTTACCTCTGTTGATGGAAATAAAGAGTGAAATAATCAAGATAGGAAACAGGGTAAAGTCAGTAGCAGGAAATCAGAATAATCAACTTGAAAATAGTTGACTGTAGTAAACATTTTTGATTGCAAGACTGTAAATCTGAGAAGAATTAGAGATGTACATAATGATGGTCAGCTTTCATTTAGGAAGGTGTTCTTGGGCATACATTAATAATGTTTTCACCATTCTGGATTTTTCTCTTTTGTTTAAATCCTGTGTTGAATAATAAGTAGGTCTATTTTGCCCTCCAGTCTAAATGGAGAAGGCTGTTTTAATCTCGTAGGCTTTAAATTGGAGAGCGAGAGAGAGAATGGATGTGAATGAGTGTGTGGGGGGGAGGTGAGAGAGAGACATTGATTGAACTTTCCTTTTATAGCCCAGGATCATGATTATGATTCAAGACTTGAGGTTGGTTTTCTGCTTTGTATTTCTTGCTGTCAGGCCTGTGGCCTTTGATTTCTATATGTATTACAAGTAATTAAGTAATCTGGCAAAAGAGAACAATGCAGGGATTTTAGGGATTTTATTTTTTGGAAACATTATTTCTGTTTTTCAAATTTTAGAAACTATTACTTTTAAACTGTTTGTTCTTTGTTCCATGCTAACCACCTACTTAGAATTTTAATATACTTTAATGGTTCAGTTGAAATATAATATAACTGATAGCAGTTATTTGTTGTACCCTCAGAAGGCTTATTGTGGATAAAGAACTGTGCTAGACATAATGGGAGATTCAGAGGAATCTAGTACAGACTTTGTTGTTAAGGACTTGATTATCCCAACTGATAGTGTCATTAACAGTATAGAAAAGGTCCTTAGTGCCACGAGAGTTTACCTTAGCATAGGGCTGCTACAGGGATGTCACAGGGAGGGGAAGTATCGTAGTTTGAATGGATTCCATGAAGGTCTCATGGGAGTGTAGGGATTCATGCTGGGTTTTGAGGGGAAACCATTAGGAATTTAGGATTTCTGAAGCTCATAAATGGACCAGCTTTGCAGAAATAGTGGGACATTCTCTTTATAGCTGCCAAGGTGATGGTATTTGAAAATGGTATAAAATGAAAAATCAACCCAGTAACTTCCCATCTGAGAACCAGTCTTTAGAAGTTGTATTGGGTCACCTGAAACTTCAGACTTTTCTTGTTTTTTCCCTTACTTGTGTCTCTGGCAGGTGTTTCTGAATAGTCCCTACTCACCAGGTTATGAGCCCTTTCGTGAAAGTATCCTTAGTACCTACCTGGTTCAAAGAAGGAGTTCTGTAAATTTCTGTTGACTAAATAAGGGCCTGTGGTTCCAGACTAAGGAATTGGGACTTTATTATAAAGATTGTAGAGAACTATCAGAAATTTCTAAACAAAAGAATGATATAGTGAAAGAGGTATTCTAGGATGATTAGTTTAATTGCATTGAATTGTGTATTATGCATGCTAGCCCTCTAAACATTACACTGTGTCAGCCAGGCGCAGTGGCTCACGCCTGTAATCCTAGCACTTTGGGAGGCTGCGAGACAGGAGAATCACATGAGGTCAGGAGTTCTAGACCAGCCTGAGCAAGAGCGAGACTCCATCTCTACCAAAAATAGAAAAATTAGCTGGTCATGGTGGCGCGCACCTCTTGTCCCAGCACTTGGACCACGTGAGCCCAGGAGTTTGAGGTCGCACTGAGCTACTGTGAGGCCACTGCACTCTACCTGGGGTGACACAGTGAGACTCCCCGCCAAAAAACCGCACACACATACACACAAATCATCATACTGTGAAATACTTCTGACTTATAGAAAGTAAATATTTGTAGTTAAAAATGTTCTAAATATACCTGATAGTCAATTGTTGCAATGAAGGTGCAAATCTCTGTTGTTTTTTTTGGACTCTGAATTAGCATTTAGAGCCAGTCTTCCCCAGTGTTTTTTAAGTTCACTAAGACAAAGCAGGATTAGGAAGACTTTATGTTTTCATTCATTCAGCAAATATTTGAGTGCCTACTATGTGTTCATGGTGTTCTGAGCACTGGGAGTACAGTGATAACCAGACCTAGCATGCGATTCCAGGAGGCATTTTTCATGGTCTAATGTCATTCAGAACTCCACAGTCATTCAAAAGCATGTGAAAAAAATGTAGAAAGATTTAGTTTCTTTCCTTTGTTCCATTTTATCCTAAAGAATATCACAACTGGAAATCTGGGAGTGTAGGGGCCTCCTGTGGGCCTCCTCGGACAGCGTGTACGTTGGTGATACCTGGACCGTTGAACAGTTGGATGCTTATTTAACTAGAGCTTTCTTTAAAATGATTTTATAATGAGATACGTACATGTCAGATTTTAGGGTTTTTGAAAAATGTATTGTTATTGCTGCTTAGTATTCACTGATTTTTCATAATACACTAGATACCCTGGCAGCACCCACAGCTTTGACTTTTATTCATCGGCAGTTTTCATAAACGGTAAACACACTAAAAATAAATGTGAAAACAATTTCACTGATTCGGGCATCAGAATTCTGTATACTTACTGGTTTACGACTTTATGACTCAGTGCAGTGTTTTGAAGGAGCAGGTGAGATAACATTTTACAGCTCTGAACTTTCTCTCTTCAAGGGATTGGCTTGACTTCCTGTCAGTCTGACTAAGAGACGTGTTTTACGTGGCTTCTGTTGGAAAATTCTGAACATATTTTAGAGAACAGTCAGGCTGCTTACGTATTCATAGATGTTTCATTATTTTTCTAGATCATTCAAAGATCAGGATTTGTAACTAATGGTTGGTTTAAGGATTCTTAAAAGAAATTGGTTTGTGTTTATAGCAGGTTTACTAACATTAAAACAGACATGTACCCAGTCCAGCAACTATGGCAACAACAGTAACAGCAAGATCATCCTTACCTCTGCTGATGAAATCACAAATAGTCTTAGCCCTCGTAGAAAGTTTCTGGTGGTTTTGGGAAAGTGGCAAGACGCTTCTGAAAGGTGCTGGGAAAAGTTATATTAAAAACATTGTCATCATTGTTGTTCCAAAATGCAAACAAATGTGCTAACATAGACACTGGGCACGTATTGTAGATACCCACTTTTCTTCTCTAAGGCTCTCGTTTTACTTAGCAGTTACTGTTTCTTGTTCTGTATTTTTTCTTTTCTCAGAAGCTTTTTGATTAGTGATTCTGTAATTGCACTTGCTCTGTTGTGAATGGGAATTGTGTCCATCAGTTGATAAGTCAGATCTTCTGGTAGATATTTGTGTTTTAAAGAAGTGTTATCACTTTCTGTGTGTGGCTCAAATTTGTGAAACTACGTAAAAGATTTTTTTTTTTTTTTTTTTTTTTTTACTTTGTACACCTCTTGCAAGTAAATTCTCTCAAGTCTAAAAATGCCTCAGTGGAGCTTTCTTTGTGGATCCATCAGTCTTGTTCTGACTTGTAGAGCTAAGAATCTCATTTCTTGAATTATAGTGTTCTAATATAAAATAATTACAATTTTAAGAAATGCCTTGTTTTGACATATGGAAAGTTGCCATCCACCTCTGACCGACCATGAAATACAGTCTTCCTGTGTGTGATGAGCATGCGGAACAGGCGGAATAGCTGTATCTCCCGTCTGTAGGCGGTGCTGCTCGGAGTGCCTTTTCTGCCCCATCTCCTCATCTCCAGGTTTTATTAAAAGAAAAGACTTGTTGAGTCTGGTGATTGGTTACTGGTTTATTTCAGTTTCCTCAGGCTGTACCAGTGGGCATATTCTGAAATATTAAAAGTAAAAATGAAAATCTGTAAATGATCTTTTTTGTTCAAACATGCACACAAAATCTTGGACCTAGAGGATAGCCTTATCTCAAAGGAGCTATGTAACGCAAAGACAGATAATTTATGCTGTGATCCATTAACTGTCTGGAAAATTTATGTTAGCAGATCACTGTTCTAATGGTTATTTGACTTAAACCTATGGTAGATATGTTTAGAACAGTAAAACGATTAATGAAAATTATTTTTACTTGTGAAAGGATATATTTGAAATTATTTTCATAGCTATTGAAATATTATCTTTCTGCTTGCTTATAATTTTCTGTTTAGTAACGAATTCAGATGATGTGAAGGCATATCAACAGTGATATTTGGCAGAATAGGATATTAAATCCATCAAAGTAAATATTCTGATTTGTTGAACCTTCCTTTAACTTTTTAATATCTTTTTTAAAGGGTTGAAATGCCAGGGTACTGTGTAAAGAACAAGTTGTTGGTTTTTGTACTGTTACTAGTATTTGTCGGCCATTATAGAGGTTGGCAGGGAGTACTGAGTCCTGCTTTGCAGTACTTCGACCTATGTCGTTGCCCACATTACTGGCCAGAGAAATGGCTCAGGGACAGAGGGAGCTTGGTGCCCTTGCTGCGGGGCACGCTCGGTGAGAATGCAGAGGGTGCCTGGGGCCTATGACAGGCAGTCTTCTCCACAGTCCACCCTTCGCCCGTACTCATTCTTGGTTAAACTCAAATTTGTGCAGAAGTGCACCACGCCGTCAGCAGCTCAGAGTGATGCGCTACCAGGTGCCGAGACCAAAGTCATTCAGTGTATCTCCTACGACCTTGGCGGTTATCCACAGGAGCAGACCAGCCTGCTGTATTCATCAAATTGAGCAAAGTCCCAGCAGGTACTAGTAGGTCTTATTCCAGATAATCATTTAGTTTCCTTTCTTACAGGATGTAGGACTGCTCCACCTGACCGGTGGTGTATCTTGTGTAGCCAGGATGCAGTTTAATGCCAATGTATTATCCGCTGTGACTTGTTCAGGAGAGTGTAAGCTGACTCGCTGGTCTTCCAGCTCCTCGACTGCGGTAACTAAAGTTAAGGGTAGGTTTCTAGCCATTTGCTGTAGGTCATGAACTTCATGGGGAAAAGTACTTGCACTGCTATATCGAGCCCGAAGTGTGTGTATCCTCTGGGTAGTTTAGCCTGGCTGAGGCACACGCTGTCTTCAATGGCTGGGCAGTACAACTAAGTACCAGGCTTCCTTTTTGGTAGGTGGGGGCTGGAGGGTGAGTAATTTTTCCCGTACCTTCTCAGGGCGGCCCACATTGCTCCTGAGACTTTGACTTGGATGGCTAGTCCCTATATCTCGTCAAGATTAATGAGCCAGCCCTGGGTTCTTATGTGAGTTAGCATCTGTTCCAAAGCCATTGCCACCTGTTCTTTATTTGAGCCTATCAATCAGCATATCATCGCTGATGTAGTGGAACTAAGTCATTCCACTGCAAGGGAGAGGGATTGTTCCATCTCTCGGCACTGGTGCAGACAGCAAGAGAATTCAAGTACCCTGTGGCTGCCCAGTGAACCTGTCTTGGCACCTGGAGCCAGGTGAAAAGAAACTGATCTTAATCTTTTGGCACCCAAGGAATTGCGAAAGAGGCCTTACAGGGTGGTGTACTATGTGTTACCAGTCTGTGCATTTGCTTCCACCACAACCACAATGTCCAGAACAGCCAGAGCCACAGGGGCAACAGCTGAATTCTGTTGGTGAAAATCCATCGTATGCCTCCCGCTGCTGCTAGCATCAGTGTCCAAACTGGCCGCACACGTCTGTGCTCCCCACCCTGACCTGTCTTCCTAAAGTCCTCCACGTGGGTGGAGAGATTCCGGTCCCCTTTCTCCTTCAAGGATGGCATGCCAGGGTACAAAGGCATGAGACTAGGTGGTAGAGGTACTGAAGGAGTCATTTGTTCTAAGGTTGCCACTCAGCTCTGAGTTCCTCCAGCAGAGGGGATTGATTTCCATGGAGGAATCTGCTTCTACAGAGGCAGTCAGTTCAGCCAGACCGTTTTGGTTTTAACCAGCTGCCTACTTTGGGGCTCTCGTTTCTCAGTATCTGGCCCACATTTCTTTGGTAGCTGATCCCATCCATCTTCTCTTTGGGAATCCCTGTTTTAATGCCCATATTCACATTGCCCTCTGGCCGGGCCCTTGCGGAAGGCATTCCAGAGACTCAGTGTCTGTCTTGGTACACTGCTTGCTGTGCCACTTTTTAAAGGGAAAAAGCCACACTTCATAGAGAATGCAAGGAGGAGCAAGATTGTAAAGCTTGCAACTTAGGAGGCAGATTGGTTTGCCACAGCTTCATGGGTGGTGAAAGTAGAGACTTAGTGATCTGAGCAAGACAGTTTTTTAAAGCACAGCAAACAGCAGGAACATCAGACGATAGTGCTTGTTCTGTTGCCCGCAAGTCCCGTGGAGAGACGTGCTGGGCTTGGATGGTGGCTGTGCTTGCGTGAGTTGGGCTGCAGGTGAGGAACCCAGGGCTGAAGGTCAGTACTCTTCGTAGCAAGCAAGCCTGCCGCCTTTGCCCAGGTGTGAGCAGCTGTGCTGAAGTGCACTGTGGTTCCTCTGACCTTCGCTGCTCACTGCGTAGGGCTCAGAGTCGGAGAATGGTGAGATCTCGCAGTCGGGCCTGCTCTGTGAGGCTGTACCAGGACACCTGGGACCCTTGGCTCTCCTGACATCATTGATATCAGACACCTGAAATATAAGAATAGGTATTTTTCCAGTAATGTGCATACAGTAGTATAATAATACTACATTTGAGTTCTGCTTTCGTAGTGAATAGAGCACTTTTGTAATCTATGTCACCGAGTTATCCTGACGACTTTGTGAAGTAGGTCAGAAAAGTGTCTTCATCTCCATTTTGCAAAAGTAAACTGATGTTCAGAACTGTGAAGTGGCTCGTGGCAGGTTACATGTGAAGGTGGTGGAACCAGACCTTGGACCCACAACTGTTTTCTTTACTACCCTGAACCAAGGGTGCTTGAACGAGTAGAAAATGAACAATATTTATAGGTATGAATAATATTTGCCTGTTAGTGAATATTTCAGTAAAATTGTCACTCCCTTGAGACTTCAAAATCCTAAAACAATTTGCTTAGGAAATACATCACTGTTAACATTCAGTTCTGTTCATATGTAGGGTATTGCATATTTTCAATGAGTCTGAATCAAGATTTTGCTGGTATTAGCTTCACACAGGAAAAGAGAATGGAAAAGGATGTCATTTGAAATAGACATTTAAAAACTGTTATTTTTGTTTAATTTTGATGTCATAAATCCCCAGTTGTATGAACTGACATCTTATAATTTGACAAGTTATATTTAAAGCACAATTGAGAGAAAAAGTAGATACTTGCATCTTTCAAGTTCAGAAAACAGAAGATCCATTGTAACTCTTGAGTAGCGTGAGCTATGAGCAGTAGGATACTACTACTGAGTAGAATATCGTAGTAGTTTGGCTAGTCTTAGGTCAGACTTTCCATTATTAATCCTTCTTTTGATATTTATAACTTTTGGTTGAAAATTCTTTCCAGAGGACAATTTGTATACAGATTTTCAGCCGGGGCACAAATAGCTCCTGACCCACCTACAGGCCTCTTTAAACATTTAGATTAATGTTAGGGCTTTTAAGATGAAGGCAAATTTTATGTTTCAAAATATGTTTTCAAAATATTTGTTCTTTTGGGAACAACAGCTTAAAGTTATCTTATTTCTTCTGGGGCTATATTATTTTTAGTATTACACTCAGAATAGCTACTAAGCTCAGATGATAACCTTTAAAAAGTTATGAGTTGTAACCATTATGAATTAAAATAGCATTTAATCAACTCAAGAAGTTGTTAGATTTGAATAAAGGATTTTTAAACTAACTGATTTAAAAGTTAAACTTATCTTTAGGTTTCAGTGGTTTTAAAAAAAGGGGGAATCATTACCTTGTCGTTACTTAATTATTTAATTTGTATTGCTGTATGAGCAAATACTAGTTTAAGAATGCAACACTTTGAATAATTCTTTCCTATACTCTGAGTCATTTCATTTCCAAAAACGCTGGCATTTTATTGGAAACATATGAAACAGATGAAAATGTTTTGATGAAAATACTGCTTCAGCATTAAGTGTCCTGTTCCTCAAGATGTATAAAAAATATCCAGAGGGGTTTTTTTTTTTTCCCCTAACACTATCAGAGTTACCATAAAAATTCCACTGTGAAAACCTGTCATTTAGTCCATTCTAGGGCAGTCACCTGGGAACGTGTTGTCAGTTTTCAGTCCACTGCAACAAACACAGCAGACTCCTAGAGACTCTTCTACATTTCAACACGCCTCCGTCTTTTTAAATCTATACCCCTGGTATTTTCTCCCACAACCAGCAAACAAACCCAAAATGTCAGAGTGGTGGAATTATTATGCCCGTTTTTTTCTTTAACGTTTCTGGATGACTTAAGCTTTAATAAAATGAATATTTATTAAGAGTATACTGTTTTATGGAATGCTAGAATAAAATTACAGTTTACTGAATAAAATTGAACTGAATCTGATATTATAGAGAGGACAAGCTTCTGTATTTATTTCGAGGTATACTCTCTAAAGTCCCTTGTGACTCTGGATTTTTACATCTGTGACCCATTCTGGTCCCAGATCATTTTTTGTACTCTTATGAATTTACGTGTATTTGTAATCAAGTAATTATTATTGGAATTACAAATTTAGAAATCTTATTTGTTTTTCATTTCCACTATTTATTAGGAGATTGGCCCACGAAGAGAAGGGTGCTCATTTTTATTTTATTTCCAACAAATGGAATTCGTTAGGAACTTGTTAGAATCTTGGCTTTCTAACCCAGCAGAGGATTTTACTACGCTTCCTATTAGATAAACAGTAAAGGGGTGGTCATGCATTTTATATGGCATTTTGTTTGGTGCCTTTCCTTTGCTGTTACTTCATACTTTGATGTATTTTATAGTATCATTTTAAAGTATTTTAAAACAGATAGTAGTAACAAAGATCAACATTTAAGTTTACAAATCACTTTTATTCTAACGCAGTGGATTAGGAACCCTCAAACTGTGAAACTCACACATAAAGCAGTCCTGGACTGTTACTGCCCCTGGGGTCCAGGCAGAAGTGAATTGCTCTTTCTGTCATTGCTGTTACAAACGTCTTTGTCAACATATTTGAGTTGTTTTGTAGTAAACACCTAGGAAAGGAATTGGTGGGTTGTAGGGGACATTATCCTTCAAATTAAAATAAAGTTAATCAATTGAAAATGATTCAGACTCTAATTTACCGCGCCCCCACCCCCATAGTCTAGGAAAATGGGAAAGTTTAATGTTATTAATTCTAAAGCTTTCTGCTTCTGAGAAGTGCAAGGGCATTATTGTTTACAGACCAGTCTCTACAAAGCTGTATTTAAAGGTCAGGAAAGGGTCATCACCAGTCTATTCAGTGTAGGAGTCAGCAAAAAATGCAACAGAAGAGAGTTCTTGGGTGACTTATATTCTTGATTTTACTACTAATTATACCAGTCCGGCTTTGGAATAAGCATTTATATATGGAAAATGTATATATTTGCAGTTTGGAGTAAATGTTCATTAAAAAGTTATCCAATTTGATGCTTTAGAGACAGATGGACCTAGTTTGAAATCTTGGTTCCCCACTTTCTGGCTATGACATATCCGTTAGGAAAGCATTTAGCTTCAAGTAACAACAGTGCCACAAAACAAAGGGGTTTATTTTTGTCACATAACGAGAAATCTTTTTCAGCAGTGGTAATATTGGGTAATGTCAGGGCTGGTATCTCTGTGATTCTTTGGCCTTTTTCTCATGAAAAGATGTGGCTACTTCAGCTGGAGGCATGACTTCCCTGTCGTGGGCAGGGAGAGAGGAGGAAGGACAAAGAAACTTTTATCAGAATAAGAGACTTTTGCTTACGTCTTGTGGCCAAATCTAGGTTATGTGTCAGTTCTAGCTTAAAGGCAAGTGGGAGGTGAGAAATTAGGCTTTTAGCATGTGTGGTCGAGGCGTGCAAGGAGACTGGGAATGGGCGTGGGGCTGGCCAGTGCATAGTGTCTGCCACGGCCATCGTCGGTGCTCAGGTAACCCGAGTGAGCCTCAGTTTCCTTTTGGGGATAGTAATAGAACCACTGGGGAGGGATTTGGACTTTTTGTGTGCTGCTGAATCTCTAGCATCTAAAACAAGGCCTGGCAAATGTATTTGTCCAGTGAATTAATACATGAAGATTATTATGAGAATTACGTGAGTAATGCACATGAGAAACTTAGTCCAGTACGTACGTGACACATAGTAATGTATAAATGTTACCTACTTTCATTTTCAATCTATGCAGTGATTAAGTTATATATTTATTATGCAAGCACAAATAGAACTTTCTATAATTTGATTATATTTGTCATATTAGTTAATGTATAATATTGGAGTTTCATTGGTTTCTTGTCAGTTAACATTTCTAATAAAGAACAGCTTTTATTTGCTGTGGCATCTGGCATACTATGCAGATACAGTGGCAAAGATAGGGGTATATGAATACCGATATGGCAAGATATTGTAGCAGTTTCTCAGTAAAACGCTTATCTTTGAAAATGTAAATTGAATGTAATTGGTTTTTTTAAAAAAATCTTTTTATTGAAGTGCAAACAGACAAAACAGTACAGTATATTTAAGTGTACAGCTTAATAAGTTTCTTCGAGTGAACACACCCATGTGGACCGCGACCTGGGTGAGTATGTAAAACATCACCAGCACTGGGAGCTTTCCTGGTGCTTCCTTGCTTGACCTAGTTAGTTGTTGGTCTGGTGGTCGGGAGGGGAGATGAGAATCCCTTTCTGTGCTCCAAAGAGGCCTTTTTATCTTCCTCATGTCACCTCAGGTCATTCTGTTTTTAATTGTACGCCCCTACCCAGTTCGTCAATAGCCCCCAGCAAGAGCTGATCCTGTAGGGCTGTACTTACTACCCTTATTAGCCTCTCAGGTGCCCGAGATAGTTCATCGGCCAATAAATTTCCTTTCGTTGGGATCCTGCCCCACTTGGTCACGCAAGAGGCCGCCCATACTTCCTCTGCCGTCGGGGATGGGAGTCCTCATCGCCAGCCTGTATCAAGCTGCACATTCCCATCTCTAAGTCTGCTTTTCTGGGCCACTTCTAGTGGCAACTGTCATTAGCTGAATTCTCCAAGAAACACTCTGCGATGGCGATCTGCATGTGTGCTGTTTATTGCAGTGCTTTTGGGGAGAACAGCGGGAGGGAAGCAGGACTGCGCAGAAGAGCCTGCAGTGCAGTCGGGTGGCAGGAAAGGTTTCAGGCCAGTCCCCCGGGGCTAGAGCAGACCTTCGGATGGTCCCCGATTGATGCCGGGGTCTGGGCCTCTGCCCTGTCACACTGGCCGGTCACTGGGTGCAGCTGCTTAGGAAAGGGTCTCACGTACGAGTCCTCAGCTGCCATCACCCCAGTGGCTGGTCCGGACCGCAGACCACTGCCGGTGCTCAGGTACTGATCCTCAGACTTGCTCCTTTCCAGTGCACATGTTTAGTATTTTTAATTAATTAATCGTGTGGTTTAACTCCTTTTTTCCCCCTGCTTGTTCTGTTTGCTGCTGGGATGTTTTAAAACCTCCAACTCTTGATTGTGAAATTCTTTATCTCCTTTTAGTTCTGTCAGTTTTTGCTTTATATATTCTGGCTGTGTTATTCAATTGTAGGATTGTTATGTCTTACTGAAGTGTACCTTTTATTTTTATGAAGTATTCCTCTTTATTTTTAATGCTTTTCATCTCAAAAGCTACTTTGTCTAATATAAACATAGTTATGGTATCCTCCATTGGCCAGTGTCCACATAGTGTTTCTTTTTTTTTACCTCAGAATATTATGGGAGTACAAATGTTTTGGTTACATAAATTGCTTTTGTACCATTCGAGTCAAAGTTGCAAGTGTGCCCATCGCCCAAATAGTGTGCGTTGACATAGTGTTTCTTTTTCATTTTTTTAAAAATGTCTTTTTGTGTACTAACATGTAAGACATGTCTTATAGGCAACTTAGAATTTTAAAAAATCTAGTCTGATAATTTTTGTCTTATAATTGTAACTTTTAGTGCATTTACATTTAATGTCATTACCGATATATTTGGATTTAAGTGGTTCACCTTATTATCTGTTTTCTGTTCCAGCTGTTCTTCCTCTTTTGCCTCCTTTCTTGCCCTTCTTTGTTAACCATTCCATTTTTGCTACTTCCTGCCCCATTGCTGGTTATATATTCATTCACCATTTTATTAGTGAACACCCTGGAGATTTCAGTGCCTCTTTGACCTATTAGGGGCAACGTTAAATTAGGACTCTTATTATTTTGTGGACAGTACATCTGTTTCTTTTTATAGATTTCAGTTTTCCCAGAAATTCTCCTTATTTTCAACTAATTTATAGAATACATTAATCATAATTATTTTACAATTTGTTTCTAATGATTCTAAAATCTGGTTCACATATGGGACTATTTCTGTTCCCCCCCCCCCACTTTGGGTTATGTATCCGATTTCCTGGCTGGCCAGCTTGGTGATTTTTTTTTTATTGTGTATGCAAACTTGTTGATGCTCTAAATAGTGTCATCATCTCCAGAGAGGATTCAGTTTTTTTTTTTTCCTGGTGGGAATACCACCTTTCACCTTGATCAGGTGGAGGCTGGTCTGTCGTCAGGGGTCTTGATTGAACACCCAGGGTGTTTACCCGACCTCTGCTCCTCCTTGGGACTTTTTTTTTTTTTTTTTTTTTACAGTTTTGTCTTCTCAGCACCAAGAGTCTGCCAAAATCTTGGCTTTGCTTTTTATTCCGTTAGCAACTGCTTCCTCTTTGGTTTCTTGTTATTTGAGATATTAGACTTAATGGGTATTCTCTCTCCCGAGATTCTGTGTTTGTTTCTATTGGCTTGTTGAGACCCACAGAATTTTGGGGAGAGTGATTCTTGTGGTATATAATGCATGGAGTATGTTTTTAGTGTGTAAAATTTCTTAATTTGTGGATTCTTTAGTGGGAGAGGGTTGCGTTTGTGTTGTGGGGAGGAGGGATAAAAGAAGCATAAATTAATGAGTCCCACCAGCATTCACTCCACAGGCCATATCTAAATCTATGAAGTATTTGGGATGGCCACAAAATATTTGTCTTATTTTAGTATAAATTGAACAGGTTGTATTCCGTTCATTCTCATAGACATGTTTGATTAATTCCATATGAAAAATCGGAAGTATATAGGGGAGACACTGCCTGTTTTTATAAATAAAGTTTTATTGGCACTTGGTCACTCCTGTTGCTGTGTATGTTATCTGTGACTGCTATGCCATTACAGAGTTGGAGCAGTTGCAACAGAGACCGATGCCTATAAAGCTTAAAATATTTACTTTCCAGCACTGTATAGAAAAAGTTTGTTGATTCCTGCTTTAGGTTATCAAACTAAAGTGATTCAATTCTTTTAATAGAATCTATCATTAATATTCTAAAGAATTGGCTGTAGCTTAAAATGTACATCTTGTTTCTCTCCTCTCTTTTTGCCCTTATATGGATTTTAAAATTGCTTTTCTGCTCCCATTTTCTTCTCTCTCTGGAACCTTAGCCTGTTGGTAGTTTTTTGGAAAAATCCAGATGACATTGAGACACACGCAGGGTTTCTGCACCAGAGATACGTAAGTGTTGAGAACCAGCACGCAGTGGGAAGCGTGTCTTCCCACACAGTGACCATAAAGAAGAGACACCTGAAGGTCACAGTCAAGCTTTAATTAAAAATATAGCGCATGTCGAGATTGGTTTGAGACACAAACCCTGGTTTAAAGCCATCCAAATTGAGGAGCCTTTTGTTTAGCAAAGGTTTGTAATAGACCGTGTGGCAATCACAGAGAGCACTGTAGTCTGGATTTAGCACCAGGCTAATGTTTCATGTTTGAGGACAGTTTATTACAATCATTCATCTCAGGGCATGGAGTCTGCTGACTCTTTTTGGCTGTACCTAAAAAGTCAGAGGTACTTCAGCCACGTCTGTTTCCAAACCAGAAATAACTCAGATGTAGCCTGGGCAGCACTAGAGATCCACATTAGTTACACCGGCTTAGGATTTAAATGTTCACAGGCATCAATCATCATATTAAAGCTGTAGTGCTGTTGTAGGTGTTGTCAGGAATGTGAACAAAACCGGGACCCAGTCTTTGTTCCCAAGGAGGACTGGAGGGGGCTGAGTCGGTGCTCTCCTTGCTTGAGCAAGCGCCTGTCAATCATGCTGTGAGTGGCCTGAAACCCAGTGTGGAAACTTACCGCTGTTGAAGGTGTTATTTTTGGGGTGGAAGCAAATGACTGTAGCACCTCTGTAATGCCGTGTGCGCAGCCTCTCAGGTGGTGTTCCGGTTCCGTGCTCTTCCTGTGCCCCTGCGTGGTGTCCCAGAAGTCGCTGCAGTGGCCGATCTGGGGCTGCTCCTTCCCGAGTTGCCCAGAGTGACTCCAGGGTCAGGGATGGGGAAGGCGCAAGAAAAAAATGGAAACAATAATTCATTGGGAAAAAGCCTTCCTGCCATTTCTGTTTTTTTTTTTTTTTAGGCTATAATTGACATACTTGAATTACAGTGCTTTTATAATAAAGTAATTTTTTTTATAAAATAAAATATGTAATGTGAAGTTTTTATGAATTCTCACATGGCATTTATAACCATTCCTCCCACTGCCAATAATTTCTGAAGTGTGTTAATCTTTGTGATTGGAATGTATTTACGTAACGTTGAAGGGGTGAAATAGTTACTATGTCCCGAGCCTGTAGATTCTGAAGTGCTGCAGTTCATCAGGGAGGTTACAGTATTGCAGCCCATGTTCACCTCGGGCTGCATTTCATCAAGACACTGAAGAACTCTGCTACTTTCGCATCTGGAAGAAGCAGGAAGTTCTGTCTGTGGGGACATTGCGGTCCCCACCAGAGAAGGGGAGGTGATTCTGCTGGGACTCAGTCTTACTGCATTTGGAGGATGAAGCGAGCCCCCCTGGTCATTCGAGTGGGGACTGTAAGGAGTAAGTAACGTCATGTGTGTGGAAACACTTCCTAATCAGTAAAAATAGCAGTCGCAGCTGTGACAGATACGACAGAACTGATAGAAGAAGGAACCTCACCCCCTCCCCTAGGCAGGGGTTGGTCGTAGTGAGAGCTCAGAGAAAGAGGCCTTGGTGAGCTTGGATTCACTGGGCTTTCTTTGTTTCCTGTCTCCCTCCCTCCCTCCCTCCCTCCCTCCCTTCCTTCCTTCCTTCCTTTTGAAAAGCTTTTCTCCTAGACACTTTTCAGGAGCACAGTAGTCTCTGTATGTGGATGACACAGTGGAGAGCTCTGAGGGTGAGAGCCTGTCACAGCACTAATTTTTTACTGCACTGTAATGTCGTCACATCTCCCAAACTGGCAAATATTAAGACGCTTGGCTTTTTGACAAGTTCAATAGCTTAGATCTATATTTATTTTAAATATTTTGTTTACAGGTACTGTTTGAAACAACTATTCCAAACATAGCAATTTGGGGAGTAAACCAGATTTCACATAGATTTACAACTGATACGTGACTTTAGATCTATATTTAAAAAGAAGTGGAGACGCTCAAGAGTCTGTGTGTACCTGAGAGGGATGACTGTGTCTCCTCCCAGCTTTCCTTCTTCTCCTTTTTATATATAATAATGGCAACATGTTGGCCATCGCAGCGCCCTGGGGGTGGTCCGTCTTCTGCTGCTGGCACTGCTGCCCCCTCCCTGCCCTCTCCCTCCTCCTCCCACCAAGTCGTCACTCAGCGTCCTCTAGTAAAAACCGTGCTGCTCACTTTTGTCCGGGTCCAGTGTAGACTCAGAAAGGTGCTGGGCTTGAGCTGCTGCTTCCGTGTTCTTTGCCTGCGTCTCTGTCAGCGGGGCCAACACACGTGGCGGGTCTGGCAGCCGCAGCCGAGCGCTCGTCACTGTCAGCTGCAGTGATGCTCCTGGGCACAGAGCTCACCTGGAAGTGGACTGACCCCGTTACCTGTTAAATGAAAATGCTGTGTAGGTCTCAAACCTAATTGTGTGTCATGATCATCCCTGTGCCTTTTTTATTTATGTACTTTTAAATAGAGAAATGAATTTCCCGCTTCAGACCTATCCAGTCACCATCGAGAGTGGGAGTTTGGGTGGCCCAAGCGGCTATCATTTAAAAAAAAACAAAACTGAAAGCTCTGCAGGTGATTCTGATAACCAGCCAGGATTGAGAACTACTGACTCATAGCCTGCACCCAGGATGGTTTTTGCCCAAAATAATTAAGTTTAAATCACTGTATTTGCTCTGGTGGAAGTAGATTAGTGTGTAATTAATGAGTGAAGGGAAAGTGTTTCCTCATGACACACACGGCACACTGGTTTTGGCTTTCTCTTATGTGTCCTTCAGTCCAGTCTTGGGTTTGAGTTAATCCTTTTGCGTGTTCAATAATGGTGCATAGAGTCTATTTAAATTACTAGGTTTGCTAAGCTAGAGAAAGAGTAAGAGCCGGTAAAAAATAAGTGAAAAAGTGACTTACTGTAGCATTTTTTCCCACTTAGAGGCATTTTTTAAACTGTTTTTATTATTAGGAATATGAAACACATTTCAGAGAGGAAAGTGCCACTTCTCTTTATGTTATAACGGGTGTAGGGGAAGGAAGAGAGAAGGAAGAAAATAAAATTTTGAGGACTTAGTAAGGATCACATATTATCTTATTTCACAAGTACAGGATTTGGGATTTGATAAAACAAACAGAAAAATCACCTTGTATAACATTTTTTAAGACATCCTTTTTTATTTTTTTCATTTTTGAGTTCTATTTACATGCTTTTTGCAGTTTAAGTTAAAAAATGTAACTTTAGTTTCAGAATTAGGTAATTAGGCAGAATCAAAATATTAGATAACAGAATTCCTATTAAGTAATTTCATTGGGAAGTGAGTTTTAGTAATAGGCACAGCACTGATTTCAGTAAAAATCAGTGGATATGGAAAGTAATTGGCTGATATGTGCTCATTTGGTTTTTGGGTCAGTGGTCCCTTGATTAATCTAAGGATTCTATTTCATCTGCTACAAGCCTCTATATTTAAGACTCTGAACATATCAGTGTATATTAAGGAAGAAGATAAAATTGAACCAGCAGGTGTCAGCAAGAACCAAAATAAAAATATTAGTCCTAATTATCTTAACCTTTATTTTGTTACTTTTGAGTGATGCTTCAGTGTAGAACAACTTTAAAATGCTATTTTAGTGGACACTTACCTGCATTCTAATGTAGAATCCTTCTTTCTCAGTATGTTGCCCTAATGGGAAATGATCAAATGTTTTAGAAAACATGTCTGAAATATAGCAACAGTTCTAAAATGATTTAGTTCAAAGAAAAAGATGTTTGCCAAGTGCTATGAACTTTTATTCATTTCAATGCCTTGAAAAAAATTCTGCATAAATTATCCCAATCAAAAGAGCTATTTTTAATAGTTTAAATATTTCTCTGGTTATCTGTGCTTTTTTTTCAGTATTCCATTTCTATGGATTAGTTAATAACTGTATGCATTTTTAGGAATAGGAGTAGGAATTCATAAGCAGCTGTCTTCAATGGGCTTAATTTTTCAATGAAAATATAGCATTTATAATGCTTTCAGCATACAATTAACTATTTTATGTCCATTCTAATACATTGATAATCAGGGGAAGGTAATGTCTACTTTTCCCCAAAATTGAAATGTTCATTACATTTCTCAGTTGGTCAGAAATTTTGTTAGAAATTTGTTAGAAATTCTTCTTTCCCACTTGATGAGTTGATAAAAATACAAACCCAGTAGGCAAATATGATATCCAGTTTTTTTGTGATAATCTTATTAAGAGTAAAGAACAGTAAAAGAATGAGTAAAGGGAACATTATTGGGACCACCAGGAAGATGTGTGGTGGTGCGGGGCAGTCAGAGGTACTTTGATTTTCTGTGTCTGTCTTCTTGTCATACTAAATAAAGACCTGCTATTTTACATGCATCCTTATGAAATCTAATACTACCCAGGAATCCCATTCCTAGATATTTACCCAAGTGAAATGAAAACCTATGTGTGAACCTGTATACAAATGTCTATAATAATGGCTTTATTCATAATTGCCCCAAACTGGAAGCAGTACAGATAGATGCCCCTCAGTTGGAGAACGGATGAGCTGTGATGTATTCATTCAATAGAGCACTACTCAGCATTAAAAATGAACAAACTACATGCAGTAAGATGGATGAATCTCAAATGCACCATGTTAAATGAAAGAAGTCATATTCAGAAGCCTTCATTTATATGACATGCTAGAAAAGACAAAACTGTGGGGACAGACTGCAGATCAGTGGTTGCAGGGACACAGGGGAATTGTATGTACCATTCTATATTTTGATTCTGGAGGTTGGTGACATGACTGAGTTTGTTAAACTTGTGGAAATTGTACGCTGAAAATGGCAATTTTACTCTGTATAAATTATGCCTTAATTAAAAAGTACTAAAAATGAATGTTAAAAAAAGGCATGTAGACTGGAACAAGGAAAATGAAATAAAATAAAGAATGCTAATTTGTACTTTTCCTTTTCCCAGACATTCTAATAGGAACCTTTAACTCTGTTTACCCCCTCTATTTATATATTGGTATTCATGTATTTTAATTTTAGATACATTTTTAATTCTATAATCACTTTTATCTCTTGTTTCATATAGGTCTTTATTTACATTTGCCATGTTGTGCTCTTTAACTCTTTCCTCCTGCATCTTTAGCCTTCTACCAGACATCATTTTCATTCTGCCTGTTCTCTTTGATGATTTTTGTTCATGAGGTTCCACTTGCTTGAGTTCTAACTGAAAGAAGCACAAGGTCTTGTCACAAGGGAATGCAGCTAATTCACAGGAGTTCTTCATTGTCCCTTTGCCTTTTTAGAAGAGGACAGGCAAGTTATTTTATAGATACCCCTAACTTAGGTTTATGTGGTATTTTCTCATGATTAAATTCAGGGTTTGTGCCAACCAGTACAGTGATATGAAAAAAATACTTGACATCACTAATCTTTAGAGAAATGAAAATTAAAACCAGAATGAGATATCACCTCAAATAAGTTAGAAAGGCTATCATCAAAAATGACGAAAGATAACAAGTGCTGGCAAGTATGTGGAGAAAAGAGAACCTTTGAACACTGTTAGTGAGAATGTAAATTAGTATAGTCATTATGGAAAACAGTATGGAGGTTCCTCAAAAAATTAAAAATAGAACTAACATATGAACCAGCAATCCCACGACCGTGTTTTATCCAAAGGAAATATAATCGGCATGTCAAACAGGTATCTCATTACATGTTCATTACAGCATTATTCACGATAGGCATAATATGGAAACAACTTAAGTTCCCATCAATGGATGAATGGATGAAGAAAATGTATATATATACAAAAGAATACTATTTAGCCTTAAAAAAAAAGAGTCTGTCATTTGAGACAACATAGGTGGACCTGGAGGAGATTGCGTTAAATGAAAAAAGCTGGGCACAGAAAGACACATATCGCATGATCTCACTCAGGTGAGGAATCTAAGAAAGTTGAACTTACAGGAGTGGAGACTAGAACGGTGGTTACCAGCCCTGGGGTTGGGGAGGGGGATTGAGATGTTGGTCAAAGGATACAAAATTTCAGTTAGGGAGGAGTTTTAAGTTCAGGAGATCTGTTGTATAACATGGTGACTGTGGTTAACAACATATTCTTGAAAATTACTGAGAGAGTAGATTTTGTGTTCTCACCCCAAAAAAGGATAAGTATGTGAGGTAATGCATATGCTAATTAGCTCAATTTAGCCATTTTGGTACGTGTATATATTTCAGAACGTATGGTACACAATAAATATATACAATTTTATTTGTCAATTGAAAAATAAATGAAACAATTTAGAGTCTGCATCTTTGGCAGGAATGTCACAGAAGTGTTACTTTCTGCTGAGTGCGTGGTGTTTGGAGACACACACCTATATATACCGTTGCTGGTGATATTAACTTTAATTACTTGGCTGTGGTAATGTCTGCTCTACTACGAAATTATTCTTTCGCCTTTGTAGTTTGTAGGTGTTTTTTCTGAAGAATATACTGTGGGACAATGGAAATAATTTGCTCCAGTGATTTAGAATCCATTGATGATTTTTGCCTGAATCAGTTGTTTCTGTGATAACTAACAAATATTGATTTTTAAATTCTACCACTCTTTCTTTATTAGGTGGCATTCTTTTGTAAGAAATAACTTCCCCTTTCCATTGTTTGTTAATTTTTTTATGCACTCATGTGTTCTTACTTTATTCAATGAGCTACATGATCTGTTACTTTCAAACTGTCCCAGTGTGGCCGTGGGAAGGTATTCCAGCTGGCTTCCATGTCCTTTTGACATGGTCACGCTGTTCTTTGAGCACCACCTTGTTTTTTGGCACAATAAGATGTTTCCCAGCTCCAGCCCCGAAACCAACCGTTTGTCCAAAGAGCCTCGACTCCTCACGTGGAGAATGGCTGTGGACACCAGGATTGGTGCTAGGTTAGTTTAATGTGTTCAATTATAAATGTTGAGGCTAGAATGCTCTAGAAATGTTCATTATTCTCTTCAAACATCTGATACTTAGTAGTTCTTAAAAACTTACCCATGATAACACAGAAAGGTAAGAATAAACTATTGACTCTTAAGTACTCATACTTAGTTTTCTTCGCGTTGCCTGATATAGATGTCGCTTGATTATGGAAAATACTGCATGACTCAGTCAGTTAAATGGAGACAGGAGGGTGAGGTCAGAAATATTCCTGCTGAATGGTGACTTGGGGCCAAGAAAAATGTTTAGTTCTGGATTTCAGTGTTCAGGCTCTGCCAAGTATCAGTCACCCTAAAACTTGCTACCCTTTCATTTTTTAGGTGTCACGTATACATATAGCTAAATTAATAACTTTCTTTTGGGGGGGTAGCATTGCTATTTTAATATAGTTGATCTTTTTATGTTGTTATTCATCAGTTATAGTTGTTTTGGTCAATGAAATGTCTTATTAATATTCTCAGAATATTTGAGTGTCACATATAACTAGAAGGAATATTGAAGATTTTATGAAGCGAAAGTTCATTTCAAGAGAAGGAAACTATTAAATATGTTTGGATTAGTGTACTTCAACTCTAGAATTTTTAAAAATCAAAAGATGAAAATTTTTACTGAAAGTGTTTATCTGAAATCTCTCTTAGATTGTTACGCACACAGTTTCATATTTAAGGTTTCACAACGTGATGCAAGAATCAGTTACAGAGAAACTCTGATTGCATGTTGGAATTTTCAAAAAATATATTAAATATTTGGAAACAGAAAGAGGAAGTCTTTTTAAATGAGTAGAATCTATAGATACTCTTTGTTTGGCAAATCAGATTTATTTTAAGCTTTAAGTTACAAGTTGAATTTGAAAGATTATGAGATTGGTCTTTATATCTTTCTTCATTAAGTAATTTTTGTTGTGGATGAAGGAAGTATTTTCCTTTAGCTAAACATTCTTTAATATTATAATTTAAATTTTTTTGTCTAAAGGCTAGTTAGTTTTATTCTTATCAAATCTCAGTCTTTGAGTAGACGTCTTTAACAGGGTGTGGGATGAAATGGGAAGTACACTTAAAGTACGGCTGCAGCAAATCAGAGTTGTCTCCAGGAAGAGGCATTTGCACAGTTGTTGGAAGAGCAAGCTGAGTAGCTGCTGTTTTCATGGAACACCATTTTTACTTGAAAGAATAACTGTCAGACAATATTCAAACAGGTATTTTGTAAACATTTTCTTGAAAACTAGCTCCCTGCCATTTAAAGGAAAACGCCTGACATTATTTGTTGCCAATGAACAAATCTGAACTTTTAAAGTGAAAATTGGAATTTTAGAAAACACATACACTCTGACTTCATCATTTTTCTCATATTTAAAGACTTTTCTGATGAGATTAGTGGTGATGTTAATGAATGTGATTTGTTTTTATATGGTATAATGAAATGGTCAACACTCAGAAGGTCTGAGTAACTCAGTGAACTAAAAATTTCCAGATGACCAATGCACAATGTTACAAAATCATGCATGAGTAAAAGCTGTATTCAAAGGGCAAGATAACCACTGGATTTTAAGAGTACAGTTCATTGATACCAAGGTTCTTCTCTTCCCTGGTCATCTAAACCTCGTTAACTTTTCCTATTCATTTTTTAAAACTCCATTCAGGCAGCACTTTCGTTTGGCACCTTTTATCGCTTGCAGATTGGCTGCCAAATTTGTTGAATTTGATGATAGTTTTTTCCCTCATTGACTTTATACCTAATTTGTAGAAATAACTATTTGGTGTTTTTTTGATAGGCATGCATATATTCATTTATTAAATACTTGTCCATCCACCTTTTGTGCCAGGCATTGACCCAGGCCCTGGAGATACAGCTGTGGATGATAGAGATAGATCCCCGAAACATGGAACTTACAATATAGAAGACTGAATATGTATTAAATATATTTTATATATAAAATGTGTTTTGTGTCATTTATAAAAGGATTAGTAGAAAGAGATAAAGTAAGTATCTTTGGTCTTTGAAGACATTTAAGTAATGGTATTAAATCAGTATAGAACCATTAACATTCTTTAATATTAAATAATAATATAGCATTAAAAATCCAGTGACACATGGAACTATGTTAGATATTATAAAAAATTTTGTTGCTTTTATTCATTGTACTTAGTGTAATATTTGGATATATAGGTTTTTGTCTATGGTTCCTGGCTCATAACTCCCACAGCCCTTGTTACATAAGTCTTTGTTGTCATGTTGGGGGGCTTTAGGCCTCAGAAAACAGAATGTCTCTCTGATCTTCTCCTGCTCTGATTGTGGGTCATGAGACCCCTATTTCAGAAGGGGTCCTGCCCCGTGCCTTGGAGGAAGGATGCAGCACAGAGAGGACAAGAACAGTCTGAACAGACAGGCCTTCCTGGATCTCCCACTACGTCTGTCAGGGTTAGACCATCCCTTCTTGTCCAGCTACAATCCTGCGTGGTCATCAGTCCTGACCATGCAGTGAAGTCTCCGTAAAAGGCCCACGAGGGCAGCGTGCGGAGACCTCCAAGGGGCTGAACATGTGGAGCTCCTGGAGGGAGGCGCCCAGGGAGGACGTGGAAGCCCCAGACCTCTTTCCCTGTGCATCTCTTCATCTGTATCCTTTGTAATGTCCTTTGTCGTAAGCGGATAAACATGTTTCCCTGAGTTCTTTAAGCCACTCCAACAAATTAATCAAACTCAGTGATTAAGTCATGGAAACCCCAAGTTGAAAATGGTCAGTCAGTAGTTCCGGAAGCCTGGACTGCGACTGGTGGGAATGGGGGGGCAGTCTGGTGGGACCGAGCCCTCAATCTGGGGGGTCTGGTGCTGTTTCCAGGTGGGCAGTGTCGGGATTCCACTGGGGACACTCGGCTGGCGTCACTGCTGGTTGGTGACTTGCTCGGTGTGCGGGGAGAGACTCACACACGTGGCCGCAGAATCTCATCTGTGTCGACCGTTGTGTGGCGTGAGAGCAGAGGGAAACACGGGTGGTGTGTTCCATCCTCAGTGAGCCTACATTCAACATGAGAATTTCACTTTCCAAGCAGAGGCTCTTTGACCTTCTGTATGGGAAGCTGCAGAAGTGATTTCTTTGTTATGTAGATTGTTAGATTAAATCACTTAAGATTTCTTTGAATTTCGTGTTTCTTTTATGTTGGTGTCTTTCTTTCATAGTTTTATGTGCTTAGGCATTGTCACCTGTCAGCAGGTTTAGTGACACCACTTTATTCTAACCTGGCACAGAATTTCTCAAAGTTGCTTTCTTGGATCAGCCAGACTGGGGGATATTAAAAAAAGGCCACACAAAGAAAGCATTTAATGATTAAGTTAAATAAAGTGGTTTTTCTTTAGATGCAGGCCTGCGTAGGTCTTCAGTATGCTAATATTTACTATGACTCTCTGAGAGAGATTCCTATAACAAGTAGTGTTTCACAGAGGTCTTTGACCAAGAAACTCTTTGTTTCATGTAGTGTCTTGTGAAGTTATTTGTGGGACACCAGATGAGAAATGCTGATTTTGATACTGGATTTCATGCTAAAAGGGATTTGAATTTGGTACTAGGATGCTCCTTCATTTTCCTCCCCTCCTTGAATCCAACATTATATAAAAATGATTATATATCATGACCAAGTAGGGTTCATTCCAGAAATGAATAGTGGTTTAACATTTAAAAATGAATCAACATAATTCAACATTTTAACAAACTAAAAAAGAAAAACCATATAATCATCTTAGACACAGAGAAAAACTTTAAAAAAAGTGTAACATCTATTCCTTATAAAACTTTCAGCAAAGTAAGAGTAGAAGGAAATGATCAACCTGATAAATCAGGACATCTATAAAAAATGTGCAGCTAACATTATACTTAATGGTGAAAAATTGAATATTTTCCCCGTAAGTTGAGGAACAATAAAAGGATGTCTCTTCTCTACTTCTATTCATTGTAGAGGTTCTAGCCATTGCAATAAAGCAAGAATCTACAAAAAAGCTACTCGAACTAATAATTGAGTTTAGCAACTTTGTAAGATAAAGGGTCAGTACACAGAAATCGATTTTATTTTGCACACTAACAAGTCAGAAAGTTGAATGAAAAAAATCACCATTTATAATAGTATCGAAAAATATAAAAAACTTAGGAAATAATGTGAAAAAAGATGTGGAAGACCAGTATATTGAAACTGAAAACCATTATTGTAAGAAATTAAACCTAAAATAAATGAGATGTTTTGTATTCATAAGTTTAAAGATCTGATATTATTAAGATGCTGTTTCTCATCAAATTGATCTATGGAGTCAGTGTAATCTCAATCAAAATCCCAATAGTCTTTTTTTTTTTTTTTTTTAAGAAACAGGCAGGCTGATTCTAAAATTTATATGAAAATCAGATATGTAATTAAGTAGATATCAAGACTTTATAATAAAGCTATAGTAATGAATACTGTAATTATACACAGTAGTAGTAATACACATAGTACATCATATAGTGTAGTATGGGTGTTAGCATAGACAAATAGAGCAATGGAACAGAAGTGAAAGTACAGACATATTAATATATATATACACACATACACATGAATATAGTGACTTGGTATATGACATAGCAGCAGTGGAATGTGGTAAAGGATAGTCTTTTCAATATATCATTTGAGATCCATTGGATATCTACAAGGAAAAACAAATACTGACTTTGGCTTATATCATACAAAATCATACAAAAAATTTAATTATCATATGAAAAATTTAATTCCAGGTGGATTATAGATCTAAATATGAAAGGTAAAACAATAAAGCTTACATTAGAAAATAATATGAGAACTTAAGAGCAGGCAAAGAATTCATAAATAGCACACAAAGCACTAACCGTAAAGAAAAAGATTGATTATTTAGACTACATTAAAATTATGAATTCCTGTGCATTAGTTAATTGAAAGACACCATTGGGAAGGTTTTAAGAGAATTCACAGGGTGGAAGAAGATATTTACAATACAAATAACCTATGTCCAGAATATTTTTATTGTTTTTAAGAGTTTAATGAACTGAAGATGTGTTTTAGTTTCTCGACCAGCTAATCCCATTTAAAAGGGACCCCAGTTTTTTGACTCATAGATTTTAGCTATAAATTAACATTCATAAAGAAGCTAGAAACACTTGGTGTTGAGTAGCTGCAACTCCTGGAGGGCGGCGAGGGCTGTGTCTCACTCACATTTCAGTTTTTGAGTCTTGTGCAGTGCCTGGGTTAGAATTGGTCTCAGCCTATGGTTATGGAATTAGTGGATGAACGCTTTATAATTGCAAAGTATGCAAGTGAGAGTAATAAACACTCTTATATGAGGATGGGCCTTTTAATTTTAAACCTAAAAATCACAATAAACATTACAGTTGGATAAAAGAATAAAAGCACTAAGAAATATGAAGGTAAGGTCCATTTTAGGGATGTACAACATTCAGCATGATGACAGGTGCTTCCCACGGTCTTTTTCTACTCGTAGTGGGCGCGGTGAGCGGAGTGTCTTTGATCTTCAAGGCAGAATGGAGATGAAAGAATTTCATCTTGGTAAAGAGGATTTTCTGAGCACATAATGCTACCTTGGAGAAGTGGAAATGGTTGAGACGGTGAATATTTGTGTGAGCTAAACAGAGCTTGCATTTAGCAGATGCCAGAAGTAGGAATGTGAGATATCTTAGTGATTAATTTTTGAAGCATCAGGTAAATCTCTAGTATTTGAATGCACGTGTCCAGTATATGATGAATGACATGAATCGGTAATGATTACATAATTTAAATTTCACCTTTATATCTTTGCAGAGTTTTAAAGTTCCTCTTGCTTCGGACGATGGATGAGCAATCTCAAGGAGTGCAAGGGCAGCCTGTTCCTCAGTTCCAGCCGCAGGTAATGTCTTCTGGGGCAGGTGGGCAGAAGAGTGTGGATGTGTGACTCACGTGTGAGTGAGGAGGCAGTACGTTTGCAGTCCTGCAGGAAATAAATTAGTCAAAAAATTTGAATTTTGAATTTCCAAGTTTTAGTCAGCATTGTTTTCTGTTTTGTTGTTTTTCAGTTTTATTTTGTTTTTGGCTTTCAGTTGTAATTGGCTTTAGGTATAATTAGTGTAAATTTTAGGTGTAATTCTTCAGGTGTAGAGTATTTCTTTTTGTTTTCTAATTGACATATGATTGTGTATATTTATGGGGTGCAATTTGATATTTCAGTAGAACCGTTTGAAATACTGTTTTATGATTCTTAGTTTTCCTATCCAAACACGGAAACAAAAGGGCAGCTTGGCTTTCCATTTTATTTGAATGACCGATAGGCTGTAAGGCTTAATACTAGGCTTAGGGAGGGGAGACAGAACAGGTCGGGCTGTACCCCGCTTGGGAGGGCGTTTGCGTCGCTCACCTGCCTCTGCTCTGGTGGGCTGGTCCCGCTTGGCCCACAGGCACCTTCCGTTGTTGTCCCTCTGCTCTGTCCCTCTCACAGTTTGTGTTTCTCCTGCTAAATAGTTGCTTGTCTCTTGTAACGTAAAATGAAGTCAAAGAATGTCTCAATAAAAAGTGTACACGCATTATTGGAATTCATTATTTACCATCCTGCATATGATATGGAGACTTCTCATAAAGCGCTATGACATGTATAAGTAACAAATGCCGCCCCTCTGTGGGACAGCACCTCGTTTTTATTGTTGTCATTCAGAAAGACTCTGCTTCCCAGCTTGCTGTGTGCGGTTCACTGCAGTGTGTCTCAAACACACTCTGCTGGCCTCGTCCCAGTTTTGCCTGGATGGTATTTCTGAAAACGTTTGGGGAATTGATATTCTTTCAAATGAATTCTGTAGTCAAATGGGTTTGGGAGACTTGGGGTAAACAGTTCCATATGGCAGCACCTCCTCAGAGCCTTTCCTATCCTACTGTGCACTGGGAATGTCAAAGAGAGCCTGTAGTGTTTTCAAAACATATTTGTCTACGGAATCTTTTTTTATTTTTAGCCTATCTTTTGACTTCTACCGGAAGCATAGTTCAGAAAATAACTACCACAAAAAACCTGATCTTTTCTGTGTCTGAGACTTAGCTCGTTTTTTACTCTCCATCTTCCACCTCCAGTTTTTGAATCCTGCCCGTCTCTGAAATGCCGTGGCTGCCGCGAAGCCTTGTGTGAGCTTTCGAGTGCAGTGTCTTTCCGTGGGAGCTTGAGTGTATGTTTTTGCGTTTTTCTTCTGATGTATTTCTGACACTTCGGTGTCATTTCCACCCGGGCATTTCCCTTATCTCTTCTGTTAGGTTAAAATCTCCTTGCAGGAAGGACTGTGTCTCCCCTACCTTGGGTGCCCCGTGGTCCCTCAGTCTCCCGTGGGTGGCAGGAACTCGGTAAGAATATGTGATTGAAACCAAGCAGGGACTCCTTAAATTTAACATGTTTAAATTAGCCCTTTACTTAATCGCACTTTTATATTGCTTTTTTTCATTGTGTTAATACCTATCTGAATTTTCTGTATTGAATAAAGGGACCCTTTAGCTTAAAGTAAGGCCAGTATTTTAATTTCAACATTTTTTGTCTTTATTTGATATCTACCATCTATATTTTGTGTTATGGTCATAAATCATATTGTCAAGATAACTTCTGTCTATTAAATATAGACATCTCAGTGCCCATTTTGTGCACACAGACACTATTGTTTTATATTATTTCTAGAAAAAGCAATAAAAGAACACCTCTAGAAATTAGGTAGTTCATGTTAGGATTTTGAAATTCACAGTTTTGAACTACCTTGTGTTTGGAAGGGGGAAAGAAAATAAGCACTTTGATTTTGGATTTTGGCCTCCTACTGACCCACCAGCCAGGAAAGGTCGAGCGGCAGTAGGAGACCGAAATAAGAGTAATTGTTTTCCTAGGAGACCAGGGCTGCCACACGGCGTAATTTCAGAATTACAGAAGTGGTTCTGCATTTCTTTTCACACTGTTCCTTTCGTCTCTGCCTCCTGCTGGTGCCCCTGTGTGGGGACCCCCTTTCCTGCAGGAAAAGGCGAGTGTCATCCCAGGTTCCAGCTGCCTTGTGGGGGGGAGAAGGATTCCCCCCTCTGCTTTCCCACTGCTGGTGGGAGACAGCGAAGGGAGGGTCACCTGACAAGCGCTTATGGGCATTACTGCTTATTAAGTCTCTGAGAAGTGTTCCTGCTCTCATAGAATTGTTTTAAAAGACGCAGAAAGGACAGCTCTGCTCAGGGTGACAGCCTTGGTTTGTGTTGCTCCGCACCCTCGGCCTGAGTGATGGGGTGACACGCAACACAGGGTCAGCCCGCGACTTCTTCCACTTTGCGATGCTAACGTAAGTCTGGACACAAACAGAACACGAGGGAGGTCAGTTTCTCAGTGTCAAAAACCATTTCCTGTTACCATGATGAGTAATCTGTATGTTCTCAGCATATCCTTACTTTTTCTTGTTTCAAGATGAATGCTCTAACCCCATAATGCATAATATGTGGTCTCATTTTTGGTACAGTATGAGTTCCTTTTTTTAAAGTTTTACAGTGTGAGATTTATGTATCTTTATTAATGTTTAATAAAGACTTAGGGGACATAAAACTTAAGGGAAATTTCTTCTGTCAGCTTTCTTCCTTCCCTTCCTCCCCCTCCTTCCTTCATTCCTTCTTCCCTCCCTCCCTCTCCTTTCCACTCTAAAAGGTACAGAAAGGATATTTTGACTAGATTCTTATTCTATATATTTTCATTGCCTTTGGACTCTTGTTTGTGGAACAATGGATTTACCTTTTTTTTTTTTAAGTTCAGACTGTATAAAAGGTGGTGACAGAGAAATAGAATTTTTGCTCTTTACTATAAGACTAATTTTAAACAATGAGAGTTTACAATTAATATTTTGTAAATATTTTGATTTATGATTGCGTGAAGAGGGTTTTATTTTATCATGAAGTTAAACATAAAACAATTATAATGAGAGTACAATTCTAAGAATTTCTGTGAGTTATAAGGGAGAATTAATTTTAATTATAAAATGATCAGCGGCCTAGGATATACTTTTTTTGTGTGTAATTTCAAAGATAGCATAATACTTTGGCTACCTGTGAAAGAGGGAAGGCATCTCAGATTTGCAGGTAGAAGAATAGATAGTCCTTGTTTTTACAGAGTGGAAAGTATAAGAATCTTACCTTGGAGTCTTCATCTCAACTAGTAAGGTGTATTGACGTTCCTTTAAGCTTTATGGCAATGCAAACCACAATCCATTTATGGTTTTGTGAAGTGAGATGAGATGAAGTTGACCTAGTGTGGCATGTTCAGGGTAGCATTCAGGCTTCATTGTGGGCCAAAAAGAAGGTGGTCCCCAGTGGATAATATTGAGTGGGTAGGAGTTTTGGACATGATAACTATATTAACTTCCTCTCTCCCTAGTTTATCTTCTGGAGTTACTTTCTTTGTGAAATAAGGGTCATTTAGCTTCTTTTGATAAACGGATTTTGCCAAGGTATTTGTCATATGGCATTGAGGAGAGGGCTTCTGTTTTTGGAAGACTTCATAGAAACTGAGATACTATATTTTTCTAGTGACTGTTTACTTCATTGAATGACTTTTTTGATGGTGTAGGAGAATGAGCAGTACTGTTTTGAGGAAACAAGACTTTGCCATAGTTTGAACTCATGGCCATAAAACTCAAGTAAAGCCTAATGCTGCTCAGCGATCATATCCTTAGTCCCTTCCGTCCACACTCTCCTACTTCCTGTCTTTTCTCTCCTCAGATCTCCAAAATTCTTTCCCCCATGCTCACTCTCAGCTGATACCCTGGCTTTCTATTTCACTGAAAAAACTGAAGCAATCCAAATAGAACTTCCACAGACTTCTGCCATGGATGTCTTCTTCCCAGAATCTGTGCTCACATTGTCTGCGTTTCCTGTTGTTACCAGATAAACTATCCAAACTGGTCTCACAGGCCAACCCTGCCACGAGCACCAGGTCTCACCTCCATCCCCTACTCAATGTAACCCCCTCTGCTAGGTCCATACTACTGTGCCATTACTTCTCCCAGCTAAGTAAACAGCAAAATGAAACAAGAAAAACCGTCAAACAGCCTTTTAAGTTACTCTTCCTTCCAGCTGTTAACCTATTTCTCTGATCCCTTTTATAGCAAAATTCCTGGAAAGGTTTATCTGTAGTTCTGTCTCCCATTTCTCCTTTCTCCCTAAAATCTGCTCCAGTTAAGCTTCCTCCCACACGGTGCCGCCAGGCTGCTCTTGGCAGGATTGTCCCTTACTTCTGTCGCTCGGTCCAGCGGTCAGTTCTCAGGCTTCATCTTAACTTACCAGCTGCACTTGGTAGGGCTGATCCTCTCTCTTCTTTGAAACCTGTTCTTCACTTGGCTTCCAGGAATCTTGTTTTCTCTTGGCTTACTGGTCCCTCCTTTGTTGATTTCTCCTCACCTTCCGAACCTCTTAACAGTGGGGCACACCAAGTCTTAACTCCTAGACCCCTTCTCTACCTGTGTACCTCACTTGGTGACCCTCCCACGCTCACGATTCTGTGCTGCTGACTCTTAAATTTATATCTCAACCTGGTCCTCGGCCCGAATTCCAAACTCACGTATCCAGTTGCCTACTTGACATCAAACGTGCATGTTTCAACCCCGATGTGTCCAAAACCAAACTTTAAGTATTTCCCTTCAAACTGAAGACCCATAGTCTTCTCTGTCTCAGTTAGAGGCAAGTCTGTCCTTCCAGTTGCTGAGAAAAACTTAGAGCATTCCTGATTTCCTCCTGTTTCCTCCTCTCACATCTAATGTTAGCAGACACTAGGCTCTGTCTTTAAAACAGATTGATTTAGTTACTTACCTGGCAGGGGAGGTATCTGACTATAACTGCTCTAGTTTAGATTACTGCCCTCGTATGCCTGGGTTGTTGTAGCAGCTTTGTAACTGGTGTCTTTACCAGCTCTCATCGTACCATTTCTAGTCCATTCTCTACATTGCAGCAAGAGTCATCTTTCTAAAATACATATTTTATTAGATTCCTTCTGGTTTCTTATTGCTTTTAGGATGAATTCTTTATTTATTTATGTGGCTTAAAAGATCTGCGTCATCTGGTCTCCTTTACTTTCCAGCTGCGTTTTGTGCCGTTGCCTGTTTTGGACTCGGATTCAGCCGTGTCTTGGTGACACCAGGGCTTGCTTTTACCTCCAGGTCCGAGTGGTGAGGTGGTGGTTTCAGGCGGTGTTCAGGGGGATTCAGTCACTAATGGAAATAGAAGCAGGAAGGCTCGTTATAATATATGTCACCTATGAAAGTGTTTTCCTGACTATTTGTCCTGGGATCAGGTCTTGGCCTCCCACTGCTCACCGTGTGGTGCAGGGCAAGTTATTTAACATCCGTAAGCTCCGTTTTCCTATTACATGAGAAGAGTAGTAGTTTTTACCTCATGGAATTGATATGGAGCTTTCAGTATGGTGCTGGGCACATGGTTAGCACTCGTTAAATATTAGGGATGATGATGATGATGATGGCAGTGACAACATGGTGCCGGTAGTTGTCTTGGCCCACAGATTCCTCTACCCATGGCTTTTTTCCACATCCCATTATTTATTATATATAGTTATATATAATAAAACATATACATGTTTCTCTGCCCAAGCTGCTGCTGCTTTAGCCTAGTTCGTCCCAGTAACGGTGGCGGGGGCTCTGTCACCCTTGATTTTTCTCTGTCCCTGGCTCATCATCATCAGCTCCAGATCCCGTCCCGGTTCCATTCCTGTCTGCATCGCGGCAGCTCCTCGGGCTGAGTCTGCTGCCTTCTGCCTGGTCTCTCTCCTCCACCCCTGCTCTGCTCGTCCTCCATCCCGGTCCCTCCTCCACGTGGCACCCTGAGCTGTCCTTGTGGAATGTGCCTCAGAGCAGTCAGGACGGTGTCCCCTGCTTCACACCGGGCTCCTCACTTGTGCAGTCCGAGTGCCCTGCGATTCGTCAGCGCGTGTCACCTCTGCGACCCCATTCCGGCCTCGGCACCCCTGACTGCCATCCTGCAGCCACAGTGTCCTTCTTGCCAGTCCCTGAGCACAGCAGGCCCATTGCCTCTGTAGGACATTGTCTGCAGCTGCTGTTTCTGCCGTAGCTGCTGTTCCCTTTCCTTCCTGTCTTTTAATCTCAGTGTAGACGTTACAGTCTCACAAGATCATCCCTAAATGATCCAATCAAAATAACCATCCCCCCATTTTCTAGCACATCACCCTGTTTTATTTCTCTGCGCAGTACTTAAATATGCAGAATAAATATTAGATACTATTATGTATTTGTTTGTTGTCTTTATATGTTTTATTTCCCCCTAATAATATTTGTGAAATAAATGAATAATTTTTTACAAACCTCTTCTTTCTCTGTCTCTCTCAGTAAGAGGCTTTTTCCTCTCCATTTTTAATTTTATCAGATGTAGCTGGTGGTGCTCATGGGGAAGTACCGGAGAAGGGAGAACCTCATCACCAATTAATTATCCTGCTTATGGTAACCTAGGAGAGACAATCAGTATTTTTTGTTACGTCGTTTGGATGTAGTAGCTGTGATTCTGGGTAATATAACTAATGATGATTAAATGCAACAGATACCAGGGTCTTATAAATGTTTCATTAGATAATTGGTTATATTTGTTCACCCATTTTTCTTATGTTATGGTGAATTTCCTCATTTTGATAAACAGCCAGTTATAGTTATTAATGGCATATTGTGTAAACTGTTGTAAGTCTTTGACACCTAGGAATCTTTAGGAATATGTTACTTCTAAAATAAAGAAATTTTAGGGAAATAATTTTTCAAATGGGAAGAAGCACAAATAGTTAGGCCTGGCTGGCACATGTGGTGTATTTCATTTGTGTTTTTTGGTTTCTAATGAGATCTGTAGAAAATGATTTATGACAATATTATGTTAGATATTGTCAGAAAGGATATTCTAGTTTGTGTAGTTGGAGGTGAGTAACATCTTTTTAAAGATAAAAAAGTTCACAGCATGAGCCTTATTGCTAAATAAAATTGAAGGACATTTTAAAGTTTTGTTACTTTTAAATTTTGGAGAAATTCAACAATATTAACATATAAAGTAATGTATTTACCTAAGTAAGTGGTACATGAAAATCACCAGTGAGAGATGAATTTGCAATAACAATGAAAACCTTATTAATGGTGTTAAACATTGTAATTAATACTGGCTTACTTATTAGATCATTGATAACAATACCTCTAGGATCAAGATATAATTTTCTCTCTGGGGAGTCTGTTGAGTTCATGCTGTGACTCTTTTAATTTCCCCAGAGAGAATTATCATCACAATGTTATCATGAATTATCTTATTGCTCAGTAAATGTCCTTGCCTTCAAATTTAAAGCAAATTAAAGAAATTAATTTAGTCTTAAGAAATTATTAATTGTTCAAGGAGTCTGCACCTGTGAAAATAAGAGTCAGTGGCACACAGAATGAATTTTATTTTAAAATGAAAAGTGTTTATGTGAAAGAAGCACAGTAAACACAGACTGACATGTAGAAGTTAATCCCAATTAGTTAGCAAGATCTGGTGTTACATGATTAGAGTGTATTCACATCAACAAGAGATTCATTAATAAGAACCCAGAATGTTAAAGGTGTTATATAAAGCTTCACTCATTCTAGGGTTTAATTTCTTAGTTGTCATATGTGATTTTCAATATTTATTTTATGTTTCTGAGATCTCAGAATGCTTTTATAATATGGCCTGTTAGTATGTAGATTTGTACATCTCAAGAGCCTAAACTTAATAATTTACAACAGAAGTGTAATATACATGCTTCGGAGATCAGTTTGAATTATGCCTGTTCAGTGAGGGGTTGTGGATGTTTTGTAGTTAGGAATGTAAGAAATAAAGTGGTATCAAAAACCAACCTATGTGGGCTTATGTTTATGTTATCCACGTTAGTTATATTTTGAGACTTCTTCCAAAAGTGAGTCCGTGTGAAAATACGTAGTGGGATATTTAGCCTTCAGTAATTTTAGGAGACACTGTTTGCTGACTTAGCCATGTCCTCTCTCGGTTTTCATTTGTCATGAAAAACATTCATTGTCAAACCAATAGGGTTTATGGGCCTTGGACCACGTGTTCTCTTCAGTTTGTGATTTTTAGCCTTATTTTAAGCATGTTCCAGTCAGATAACGTAATTGCCACCAAACATGGTTTTATGTATTAAATGTCGCTTCCTCCCCCAGGAATTATTAAAAGGACTTTGGATAGAATGGCTACAGCTAGATAGACTGTGTTGTCACCCAAGTAGTCATATAACCATGGGGTAGGATATTTCCAGTAAGCCAGGAAGATAACCCGTATGCTAAGTGGGCTAGCCCAGTCTGAAGGCAGGGACCGTGGTTGGGTGAGAACTTGGAACTCCAGTGACATGTGCCCTTGGCATGTGGGACGTCTGTCACCAGGTAGGGGCAGACTCCAGTTGTGGCCCAGAGAAAAAGGGACTAGAAAAGGAAATTAGGACTAAAGGAGAATTTTAGCTTGTAAACCAGAGCAGTAAAGGAGGATGTACCGACACAGGAGCCCTGGTAGGAGCGTGAGGTGCTGGGCGGCCGCTGCCTGCCTGGCTCTGCCCAGGTGCCGCGTTCCGTGTCTCACTCCGACGCGGTTCTCTGAGGTGGCAAGGAGAAGACAGGTTTGGGTGTCTTGCCCAGCTCGGATATTGAGCACCAGGACTAGGATTTGCACCAGGCCTTGCTGACCGACCTGAGAACCAGTGCCTTCTCGACTGGGCTCTGTGAGGACGCAGTGGATCTTCTGTGAGACCCTGCCTGGGTCAGACTTTGGAGCAAGACGGGTCGGCAGCCGTGGCCAGTGCTTCCCTTGTCACTCCAGCAGGGACAGTGACGTATCACTAAAGACACCTTTAATAATGGGAGTGAACGGGAATTCCCTGAATTCACCTGTTGGAAGCTGTGAGGGGCAGAGACGGCGGCCTTGCTTTGTAGGCCGGTGTTCCTGCTGCTGCTCCACCAGCGTCTGCTTGGAGCCTGTCGAGCAGAGTCGTGCGCTATGTACCTGTCGATGATCAGAGTCGCGCGCTGTGTACCTGTCGATGA
>CM052450.1:24530805-24557899 GCA_028533085.1 Varecia variegata | reverse complement strand
GAAATATTAACTATTAATGAAAGATTTTATATGGTATATGTATTAGATATGAACAATAATAGAGCTACTTTCATATCCACAATCCAGTTGAAGAAATAAACATTAAAAATATTTTTGACTCGTGTCTGCCACTCACTTTCCTCTTACCATATCCTGAATTTAATGTTTATCATTCCTTCATTTTTCTTTATACTTTTTCCTACATCAGTACGAATGTCTAAAATAAAGTCTATTGCTTGTTTACTTTTGCAGTTTTTGAACTTGATAGAAATGAAGCAGATTTTATGTGTGTGTTAATGTCACACACACATGCACACAGCTTTCTTTTTTCACACAGCATCATGTTAGAGCAGTTAATCCGTGTTGGTGCATGTGGCTGTAGTGTAGCCTGTCCACTGCTGGGTAGCAGTATTCAGTCACTCTTGTTGCTTGCTGTGTAGCTTGTTTACAGTTGTTTGCTGTTACAAACAGTACTTCTGTGATATTTTTTGTGTGTCTTTCCTGGTACATAAATGCAAGAATTTCTGTGTTGTTTGTAAGAGTGGGAATGAGGAGCCACTGCACATTAATGCCGAATTGTCTTCCAAAGTTGCACCAGCTTACTTTTTCACCAGCAGCGTATAAGAATTGCAGTCTTCTCTCTTTTACTGTGCCACTCAGAGCTTAAGGAAACACAGTACAGAATGTGGATATTATGAAACAGATGACTTTTGGAATGATTAGTCCCTTACAAAAGGACTCTTTGACTCATTTTTTTAAATGTATTAATTTTTTACTGTGATCTCTGAGCACTGAGGGAAATAAAGAAACTGCTGGTATTGTTCCTGCCCTCCAGGGGAAAGAGTCTATCTAGAACAACTAAATGTTAAGGCCGTGGCATGGATTCCTGATTGAAATAGGAGTTTGCAGAGTGGAGACGCCAACGTGAGCTGTTGGAATTGGTGGAGTTGGAACTTGAGCCAGGCCACGAATGGGAGACCAGACTGTGGGAGGTGTTGGGCCAGACAGAGGAATCTGAACCGTAGGCAAGGGAGGAGTCACCGTAGACTCTCGAGTAGGGCAATACTGTTCAAGAGTCATTGTTTTCCAAATAACATTATAAATTCAACATACAGAATGGACTGGAGAGAAGACAGCCGCCCATGCCGCAGATAGTCAAGATGGGAGGGTGGGCAGATTGAGAACTCCACTGGGACGTCTCCGGAACCTTCTTGCTCCTTCTCCACCTTGTCGTTGACCTGAGTGTAGAAGAGAGACGCGGCTCTACTCGGTTTCCAGTGATTATTTTTTAAGTTGCAGAACGTTGTCATTAGAAATACTTAGAAAGAAAGAAAAGGGAAGAAAGGAAGAAGGGAGGAATGGACGGAGGGAGGAAGAAAAAAGCTCTTGCCTACGTTTTTCTTTCTGTTGACGGGGAGTCTGAGCAGGCGTGAGTTAATCGCACAGTTGTATTCCATCAGTGCTAACTAGACGTCCTCTCCAGCTGCCTCCGTTTTACACGGATAAACCTCAAGTTACTGTGGGAAGCCAGCTTATTCTTCTGGATTACGTCATTCCTCTCTGCTTTCTTAAATGTTGATACTGTGGCATCTTCTAGTTTAAACGTAACTTCTTTATAGAATAAAAAAGTGATGTTGTGAAGATATTTTTAGCTTATTTACTTAAGGACGCTTGCATCTCAGTTGTGGTATTGATTCTCGTGCTGTAGTACATTTGTGCTGCATGAGAAAAAGTCACCTCTGCAGCTTAAGATAAAATTGTTTTCAAATATTATCAACCAGATGATTTTCCTTTCTGAGGAATACTAACCCAACTCTTCAAAAAATTCCTAAAGAATCAAATACTGAATTTCCTCTTGCAATTTGTTATTTTAAGGCTGTATCATTGCTGTTCCCAGCTCCGGTAGAATCCTTCTTAAATACTTTGGTTGAGTTCATATGCTGAATTGTGACTTTTATAATTCACTTCTCTGCTTACAGATCTTTGATGAGATACTTTAGACCTACCATCCGGTTTCCTCAGCTCAGTTTTCAAGGCCCTCCCTGACTTTGTTCCACACCGTCTAGTTCGCTTATTCGGGGCCTTGAAAAAACAACGTGCCAAGCTCTGGTGACTTTCCGACAGGTTTGCCTGTTGCCAGTGTGGAAAGAAGAGCATGTGCACTGAATTGAATGCGTGTTACTTCTTTGAAATCATAAAGGGATCTGGGAGCCTACCGTGTGTGGCAAATTAACCAGTCTCTTTGAAAACCTACCTACATCCCATCATGGTTCATTTGCAAAAAGTAAGATGGTGCCTCAGCTGATGTACCAATTGTGAGGTTCTGTGTACCAGCTTTGCTTCCCTCTCTCCCTGCCTCCTCCTTCCATGCTTCCCTTCCTGTCGATCATTGAATTGATTCCACCGGCATTTACTGATCACCTAGTGTTCCTTGGTCAGTGTAAGGCATTGAGAAGACTAAGATATACATGGGTGGACTCATGGGATTCCAGTGGGGTACGGCAGAGACACCTCTAGAATCACGAGGTCTACACTGGCAGGAGCAGCCCCGAGGAGAACAGGTGTGAGGGGTTCGCTGGGAAAGTCTTCACAGAGGACAGGAGCTGGGTCTCAAAACTGCATCAGTTCTCTGTCAAAGAATTGTTTTGATCCAGTACATGCAATCTCTGTGTTTTCTTGACTTTCTTGGACCCTTGTCAGTTACTTCGGTGCTGTGGACGCTCCCACTGTAGAATCCTCCTTGTCTTGCAATCTGCAGTCCTGGTTTATCAGAGTAATCGTGTGTATTTCTTTATTCTCTGTTCACATGTAATCATTCTCCAAGTCCCACATTGTAGAGTTCTCAGGTTATTTCTTGGAGATTTGCTTACTTTTCTTTGGAAATACACTCTCTTACACTCCCACTTGAATGTATTCTAACCACAGTGTGAGAAGAACCCAGATCAGTGGGTGTGTGGTTATGCTGTTGCCGGCAGTGACTGCCACCTGGAGCCTCAGCATAGCCCTCGTCCCTTCACGCTGAGCAGCTCGTGTCATCGCCTGTTTGACGGGGACGGTCACTGCTGTGCAGCAAGCTCTCAGGACTGCATAGCTGTCCCAGCCCACCTTCTCCTAACTCCACCTGTTCTTGGGAGGAGACTCCTTCTCTTTTGCCTCCTTCGAGACTCGTGCGCCAGTTGCCCATGTCTCCCACGTCAGCCTTCCTCCTTTGTCTGCAGACAGCGTCGGTTCACTTTCTCACGAGTCTCTACAGAGTGTGTGGCTTCAGTGCGCTCAGGTTCTCAAGACTGGCCTGTCCTGTTTTCCGTGATTGCACCATCTTGGTTCTCCCACCTCTCCTGATGTCCTCGTTTTGTTCCTTCAATGGCTCCTCTTTTTCCTACTCCTCTTGGTGTGTTTCTCACAGTTAGGATTTTGGATTTTTCCCTTCTCCTACACCTACGTTCTCACTCAAGGCTGCCAGTGTCCTCTGTGTGGTGGCTTCTTCATCTGTAGCCCCAGCCCTGAGTAAGGTGTGGCAGTGTCTCCATCTGTAGCCCCAGCCCCGACTAAGCTTTGCTGAGCTTCAAGCTCTCACAAAATCTGAACAAAAGATGACTTCCACAGTAATTTTCCTCATTTTCTAATTTTAAGGAAACCTATTGAACAGAGTTACTGATGGATTGGAAGTTAGAGTACCATATACTGGCCTGAGGGTTAAAATGTATCCCCTTGGAAACATAGGTTTTTCAGTAGTCACAGAATAATTAGTGACACAAACAGGAATCCAGTTCCATGCCATTATTTGCTGCAGCCTTTAAGGAATCTGCAAGGAAGGAATTGAGCGCTGTCTTTTGACTTCTAGTTCAGACATGTTGATGCATTGGGACGAGAGAGGAGGGCTGACAAACTGGACTGCAGGGCTGGGTGTTAGAGGCAGCAAGTCCTGGTAGCAGTAGGGAACTCTTCTCGGACTCGCCTTGCGTGAGTTCTGTCCTCTCCTCACTTCAGCCTCTCCACCCTTTGGAGTGTTTTTGTGTTTAGGCAGGGAAGGGCTGGTGGTGGTGGTGGTGGAGACTAACTAGTTGGAGATTATTTTGTTCAGCGATTGAGCTTTCTGTCTAGAGAGGCCACAGCCCTTCTGCTATGTATTTTCTAACCCCTTTACCTACCTTCTCCCCTGTCAAATTAAAGAGAGAGGCTCTGGAAGAGAAAGTCTCTGCCTGCCAGTCATCCAGGAGGAGAACCAGAAATTTGCAGGCTGATAGCAAAAATACTCCTTAGGCCGAGGAGGGACTTAGGGCCAAGCTCGGGGAGGCTCTGTGCAGCCACCGGGCAGTTAGAGGGACGGAAACGTCATTATACACCAGGGTCAAGAGGGTCAAGAACAGTGGGAATAACCGAGACGTGACGCAGGGTGAGATCAGAAGGAGGAAGGAGGACACGTCGTAAGGAAGACGGGGCTTTTCAATGTAGGGAAACGATGCTCAGTTCATTTATTTAGCCTCTATAAAACTGGTGAGGCCCCGCAGGTATTTGGTTAAGATTTCCCTGTATATAAGGTTTATTTAAAATGAGATACACCAGGTTTGTCAGGTTCTCTTAGTATATAATTTTGAGTACTTTCTTTGCTGCATCTTAAGTGGTGGTTCTTCTAATAATTTGACATGTGCCTCTTTAAAGATTTTTAAAAAGGTTCTTAAAGGACTCTCTTTCCTTTTTAAGATATCCAGTGTTAACCTTTTCAGTTTCATTAGCTATGAGTAATTTTGGCAAAATTTTAAGATGACAGAAGAAAACTTTTAAAATGATTCAGAGAATACCAAGAATTTATCAGCTAGTACTACTTGCCTAACCACAGCGAATAACTTTGCTCTTACCAAGTATAAAATAAGCTTAAAAACCTGAAGAAATTTTGGTAGCACTGAAAAAGATGCATTCTGAAAACTTGCTTGTATGTATTATATGTAAGATATTTTTACAAAATCCGGATTTTTTTCCCCTTACGTAATGCCTTTTCTTGCTCATGAAATCATCAGACAGCTCTGAATCTATGTTTGGGAATGATTTGATCTAAAGATTCATTATTTGTTTTCATCTTGACATGTTGGCTAAGAGAAAAAGAAAGATAAGATACTTTTGAATTTCCAGCTAAATGTATTTGTAAAAGTATTTGGCTTAGGATTCAGTTTTGCCTTAAATGTGCCATCAATGCTTATTTCTCCCAGTATTTGAGAAGTGACTTTTGATATTATTGACAATTCCGTTAAAAATAAAAGCTGATTTGTATTCTAAATTAATTTAATTATAAGTTTAATTAAAGATTCGTGATTTCTGGGTAGCATGTTTCTGTCTTGGTATTTTCTATCTAGTCACAGTTTCCGAAATCTCTTTCACAGATTTCGTTCTCATCTCACTCACTCCTTTTTGATTTTTTAAAATATTTTTTCCCATGATAGAGACACTGATTACTTGAGAGATTAGATTTGTATGTCTCCGTGTTTCTGATTTTCTTCATTTTAATCACTAGCTCTGTGCAGGCATTATTCTTTCCCTGTCCCCTTAAAAAAAAAAACATTTCAGGAATTCCTTCAATACCTAAAACACATACAGTGTTCTGCTTCCCAGCTTATCTTTGAGTTCTCTCAAGTCCCTTGTGACTAGCCATTCTAGAGTGGCATCAGCCCTCATGCTCTGGCAGGATTCTGTTCTTCCTCTTGCCATTCGGTTTTTAAGCACAGGCGTTCTGTGGCACGTTTCGTACCTATAACTAACATCAAGTTCAAATTTTTCTGTTTACGTTAGTGTTTGTTATTATTGTTAACATGTTATGTAGTAACAACGTCATTTTTCTGGCATCTGTTATCTTGCAGTTTGCGAATGAATAGCTTGTCTTTGTGAACTTGCTAAATGTAAAGCGTATTCCTATAAGTGAAGAACTTTTGATTTTACTTAATTTTTATAAAAATTTTTCTGAAAGGTTACACTTTCCTGCTTGTATAAATCAAGTATTGAGAACCCTGTCAGCCATACTGCACCCTGTTGAAGTTCTCATACCACTTTGTACAAGTAGCGCTTACAAGTTGCATGTTAATGTTCTGTGCTCCAGTATGCATTCTGTACCTTACAGCGTGCATATTTAAGGACTACAAGCTTAATTTCTTATAAGTCCTTAAAGATGCACATCTTATTAGATTTCTAATAATAAGATGTCATTAAGTGTGGTTTTATAAATGATAGAAAACACGAACACGTACCCAGGATCAGGCTATTCATAATAATTATCTATGTGTGGAGTAAAACTATGATACTTTGGAGAGTAATTTGGTATGCCATGTGAGTTTCTCCTTCCTTCAATAAGTGGTATCATACTTTTTGTATTAAAGTGGTAGTTTTTTTTTTTTTTTTAAACTTCTGCTACTGGTGTCCATTTATATCTAAAGTATCATCTCATTTTACCTAAGTTTGATAGAGCTTGATGTTTCGCAAAAAATATCTTACTTGATATTTTATGTGAACTTTGTGATAGTGATTTGCCACTCATACTCCTTTCCTTTTTTCTCTGTTCCTTTCCTTTCTCATCTGTTTCATTCTGTTCCATTCTGTAATCGTGGTGGTTCACACAAGTTCACTGTAGCTGAGGTGCTTGGAATTACGATTAATGGAGAAAAGAGAAGTTACTATTTATAATGCATGTACAAGCATACGTATTTCCTTTTCTGTTATTTGAGAGAAACTTAGATATCATCTAGTTTCTCTGTTTTTGTAAACCATTAACTAAGATTCTGTATTTTTCAAATCTTAACAGTATGCAGCGATTGACCGTTTTACATTGAAACTTGCAAAACATAAAAATTGATGCTTGAAGTTTTCATGAAAAACGATAGAAATAAGTTGAAGACTAGAAATATTGAAACCATTTTGCTATAATGTTAAGTGAAAAAGCATAGGGCATTTTTCATACTGCTATTTTTTTTCACTTTGTGAAAAACACATGCATTTATACAAAAAAATGGAAGGGACTAAGCAAAAGCTAAAATTTTTTAAGGCAATGAATTTATGGATTTTATTTCTGTTTTAAAATTTTATTTAATATCCTCACATTGATTTTTTAATTAAAAAATTAGAACCTTGTGCATCTTTGGCTATTAAGCATGATATACAGCAAAAGTTGCCTCTGATAAGCTGCAATTATATACCCTTATTCTGTATTTACGTTTAATGTATTAGATAGCTCTTATTTCTGGCTGGCAGAACCCCCTAATTTTTCTAAGATTCAGCTCTAATGTTACCCCCTCCCCGTATGGGGGGAGTCCCTCTTGATGTTTCTGATGCTATACTATGCACACACACATTTTAGTACTAATTAGTTAGTTGTGTATGTGTTAGACTTCCTGGCAGACTGGGCCAGTGGAGAAAACACCAGCCGTGAAGCTGGAACAACCTGGCTTCTGGGCCTGATTCTGTCCCTTGCTGGTTCTCTAACCACAACCACGTTATGTAACCTCTGTATGCCTCAATTCTCATCCCTAAATTGGAGTCAGCTCTACCTGTCTTACAAGGCCGCAGTGAGGACTGAAGAGGCCATGCTGTCTGGTGGGTGTTCAGTGACCCCTTCCCTTTCGGGTCACACAGCTGCTCTTCCCGGGATGCGTCGGCTGGCTGAATTGGGAAGACTCGATCAAGTTGACGAGTACAATTGTCATTAAATTTTTTTTATTTGATATATGACTAAGGTTTTGATCAGCTTGCAGTATTGACTTATTCATACATTTTTTGTAATATCTGAGAAAATACTTTTTTACTTATTATTTTCCACATAGAAGTTTCAGAGATTTCTGTGTTTTCAGAGATACACGAAATGTTTTTTTGATTGTATTATTTATTTTTATGGTTTTCACATTAAACTAATAGTTCTCAACCTTTTCTTCATTATCATCCCTCAAGCTGCCTTTTTAGACCTTTTTTTTTCCTAATTACTCCCACCCATGAAATTTTAGTACCACAAATACAGTATAGTGCTGGATGTGTATCTGTGCTTTATACTTAAAAAGAGTAAAATTTGGTCACCCCTCTCCTCAGAGAACCCATTTTTACCCCCTGCAGTGATACCGCCATGGTCCGGGTGCATGTATTAGACTTTTCAGACACGACTTGATGGAGCAGATTGATGTTTCCGTGGTTACATTCTGGTGGGGTAACTCTGAGAATGAATTCCGGCTGCTCAGTTGATTAGCCGTGTGACCTTTTCTCAGTCTCCTATGCTTTCTCAACTTCCTTTTCTTCATCTGCAAAATGGGAATACTGATATTTATAAGGGTTAAGTGAGGATTAGATGAAGTAGTTCATGTAATACATTTAGCATGTATTAATTGCTCAATGTATATTAACTATTATTTTATCATTTTAATGATCCTACCTTCAGTTTTGTTCATTGGAACTTAAGATCTGAGTACCAAGAGATCTAGCTGTTCTCTTTTTCCATTTTTTAATACTGACTGCCTTTGGAGGGAAAAATGTAAGCTTTCGTGGTAACTTGAGATAAAATACCTGCAGCTCTCCACAGTAATTGAAAGCTAATCAGAAGGAAAATTTCTTAGTCTATATATAATTATATGTAGAGTATTATGAATTTACATGGTGGCTTGAACCATAGATTATTATTATTTTATTAATAATTCTGGATTCTGTTTTTAGATATTTGATTTAATGGATGCCAAAGCACGTGCTGATTGCATCAAGGAAATAGATCTCCTTAAGGTAAGTGATGAACTATTGACTGTTTTGAACATCACTGAGTGTGTCGATCAAAGTGATTTATTAAAATACCACACTTACAGGCAAAATGGTTTTTTTTTTTTTTGTTTTTTCTTTTTTTTTTTGAGACCGAGTCTCACTCTGTTGCCCAGGCTAGAGTGCCGTGGCGTCAGCCTAGCTCACAGCAACCTCAAACTCCTGGGCTCAAACGATCCTTCTGCTTCAGCCTCCCGAGTAGCTGGGACTACAGGCACGTGCCACCATGCCCAGCTAATTTTTCTATATATATTTTAGCTGTCCATATAACTTCTTTCTATTTTTAGTAGAGACGGGGTCTTGCTCTTGCCAAGGCTGGTCTCGAACTCCTGAGCTCAAACAATCCGCCTGCCTTGGCCTCCCAGAGTGCTAGGATTACAGGCGTGAGCCACCGCGCCCGGCCCAAAATGGTTTTTAAGATTTATGCCACACTGATTTCAGGTAGCATTAAATAAGTTTGAATCTCAGTACATTGAAGAATGTAGTTACCTTTTAGATTTACTGTAAAATAATTTAATTGGAACATTTGGTAGGATCAGCTTTTTTCCCCTCCTAATTTCAAACTAGGAAATTGATAAAATGGGCATAAAACATTGAAGAAATTTTTTCTCGACCATCTCAACAAGACATATTCCCAAAGTTCAGTAATGTAAATGAACATAAATGTTATCTCAAGATGTGTTATATTGAGAATGTAGACCAATCCAGACAGTTCACATGCTTTTTATAATGTCCTTGAACGTTTTATCCAAATTTAGAAAAGGTAGATGTAAAGAGTATGTCAGGGTTTAGCTTTTCAATTTTTCACCCACTAAGAGTATGACAGAGATTTCAGCTATCTCTGCATTACTTCTTTGCTAGTTCTCAGTTTCTTTTGAAAAATGCGATGGCTTATGTTATATTTTAAACTTTTAGGTAAGACTTGGGTATTTTTTTATGCCAAAAATGAATCAAATTTATCCAAAAAGATAAGAGTAAGGTCAAAACAAACTGTGCTTTCTGACTATTCTGTTAGTTGTAGTTATTTCTTGGCACATGAAGTAACTGGTTTAAATATAAACTTTTACTATAGAAATAACATGTCATCATAGAAAATATGAGGAGAAAACTGTAAGTAGAAAGAAGAAAATCACCTATACTTTCTTGAATATTTCTCAGAGAAACGATTTGTCTTGTGTTAACATATTTAAAGATTCAACAAAAAGATAGTAAAGGTATATAAACTGAGGCATATATTCCTACAAGGTACAATTTTTCTTAAGGATGATTTTGTGAGTCAACTCACATAAATAAGATCCGTATATTTATGTTATTTGATGTAAAGCAATAGTTAGATATAGTATCTTAGATGCCAGTTGTTTTTTTGTGCTGGCTGCAGTTATACTAGGACCAGCCCTAAGTTCAAAGTGGGAGTAAAAGGGATTCTTTATCTACCCTAGAGTACTCTCAAATGACAGTTCTCATTTTAAAAGATACAATATTTAGCACATGGTGATTTAAATCTGTCATTCACTTATTGCATCTTTTATGCTTATTGAGCATAGTGCTATTTTTAAAAGTTTTACCTACAAATTTATTATTTCTAATAAAGAATGTTAAAATTGATTTGTACCTAGTTTTACTTTCAATAATCATAATATTTGTTTGAAAATTCACTAGATTAAAGAAAAATATACTGTCATGTTAAGATTTATGTGATTTAAAAATGAAATACAGTAAGTTTATTTTTAAGTTACAAAACTATACCTGACTTTGGGGAATTTACAATAAGAAAACTTCTTGGTGCATGTTTTATTTTCTCAGCAACTCAACCATCCAAATGTGATTAAATATTATGCATCATTCATTGAAGATAATGAACTAAACATAGTTTTGGAATTAGCAGATGCTGGTGATCTATCCAGAATGATAAAGGTAAGGTTTTTTTTTTTTTTTAATGGTCTTAAAGTTTTATTTTTTTCTAATAGAGTTGTCTGTTAAACATATAGCCATGTTAGGTACTTTAAAGAGACCTCAAGCAAATCAGCAAGAAAAAGATCAAACAACTCTGTTAAAAAGTGAGCAAAAGACATGAACAGAAACTTTTTAAAAGAAGATACACTAATGGCCAATGTACATGTAAAAAAATGCTCAACATCACTAATCATCAGAGAAATGCAAATCAAAACCAAGTTGGATTACCTGGTGACATTCACACTGATCAACTTAACTATGTGAACACTCCAAAATTGACTTGGAAATAAGCCAAGAGACTCATCTTCTGTAAGCCAGGGTTACAATTTTGCTGCCTGATTTCTCTGAGCAGACCCAGCCACGTCTCTGGACATCCCAGGAAGGAGGCCGGGAGGAGGTTCTAGAGCAGCGTGACCTGTTTCTGGGAGGCATGCCTCGTAGAAGGACGTGGGCTTTGCAGTCAGACCTTGGGATATCAGTTCCTGACTCGACCACTTAGAAGTTGCTTACTTTTTTTCCTGAGGGCTTATTAATTGGGTTTAAGGTTACCTGCACTTAATAGACACCCCAAAATAACAAATAGTAGCTTAAAAACCGCTTGTCCTTGGGCAAGTTACTTAACCTCTCTGTACCACATTTTCTCAAAAACGTACTAATAATAGAAAGTACTTAATAAGGTTGTTGCTGTGATTAAATTAATTAATGTTTATTAAGAGCTTAGACCAGTGCCTCATACGTTGTAAAGCTATGTAAATGTAGCTGCTGCTGCTATATTGTTACCATTATTATTTCTCTGTCACGTAAAAGTCTGGAGCTGATATGGTAGCTCTGATCTGTCAACTCTGATGTCAGCCTGTTGCCAGCTTATCAAGTCACAGTAGGCTTCAAGGGACAAACGGTCCTTGCTGCCTGCCTGTATCTTAAAGCATATTCAGCTGTATCCCCTTGGCTGGAGCGTGGGCTCACGAACATCTGGCTGCAAGGACGTCTGGAAAATACAGTCTTCATGCAGCTGGCCCCGTGCACAGCTCAACTTCTATTACTGTGGAAGATGGGTTGAATGGTACGGAAACAAACAAGGACAACCAGATGAGAAAAAAAGGCTAGCTATTCTGGGCTTGCTGTAACAAGGAATTTAGCCACTGACACTTGTGTTTTGAGAGAGAATTAAAGGCCTGCAGAGGAGCGAATTGCTTTGTAGAGAAAAAGGGCAGCCTTCAGGTGTGCCCAGGTAGGCAGCTGGCTGGAAGCAGGGCGTCCCTGTGATGGGTTAGGAGAACATATTTGGCTTTTTCTGGTTGGTCCTCGTTGAAAGCAGGGACCGCATTAGGAAAGCTGTCAGTTATTAATCAAGTCTTGGCCATTTTGGCCGATTGTTACAGAAGTTACTTCTGAGCTTCCTGGATTGTCGCTGGAGATAGCGATGACCTGCTGGGTCCCTGCTGACCCCAGACCAACACAGCAGCCTGCGAGTCTGACTGACAGCAGGCTGGCGTGTTGTAGATGAAGGGTTGGTTTCCTGGGAAGGTTACTGCACGTTGTGGATCAAAGTTCTATTTTTGTACGTGGTCTGGGCATTGTCAGTTTGTACATTCAGTCTCTCAACAGATACTGGAGTATCACTAGTAATCTCTGCTACGTGGATTTATTGTAAGGAGTTTTTAAAGACAGTGTTTTAAAGACGTTTTCTATGCATTGTCTTTATTTAGTCTTCACAAGGATTCTGAGAGGTAAATTTGACACCTAGAGAAGATAAGTACCATTGTCACTAAATAGCAGAACTGGTATTTTTGAACTTTAGGTTTGTTGGATGCAAAAATCCATTTTTCCTTTAGTGGGCCTTAAAGATATTATTTCACAGAACTCCTTTGAAAATCAGATGAAAGTCCTTGACCTTCTCCCCAGGGAAAAGCTGATACGCACACTGTTTGCATTTCATTACAAAGCATTCTCGGGTTTTCTGATCAAGGCATTCGCGGACTCTCTGGCAGTGGTTGAGAACTCTGCTCTTGAGTATGGGTTCTGTATCAGCCACTGAAGCTCTCATGTCACTTAAATTCCCTTAGTCTTAGTTTCCTCATGTGTGCGATGAAGACAATTCATAAGAATGTTTCTGAATTATAAAAACAAGACATAAAAGGAAGGTAATGTTGCTATCGCAGAATCCCATCAAGCTGACTCTGTTTAAACTCCCATAGTTAGAGTGAATCACTTCTAATAGTTACCTGATTTTCTGTTTTAGGGACTTCCCACCGGTAGCCCAAGCAGCCAAACACCTGTGACATAGGTCTTTGCAAATTAAAGAATAAGGGGGACGGGTATATCCACACCTAACAGGTGTGGTACGCACCGTCTGGGGGACGGACACGCTTGAAGCTCTGACTCGGGTGGGGCACAGGCCATATATGTCACCTAAACATTTGTACCCCCGTAATACGCTGAAATAAAAAAAAACAAAGAACAATAAGAAATTATAATGATAATGTTCAAAAGAAATGCAAATACAGTACCCAAATGCAAAATTTTATAAAACAGCTTTCTACCAGAGAGACATGTAAAAGTAAACGTAGTGGTTATAAGAGAGTACAAATAACATGAAATGCTTTGCTTGAACCTTTAGCTGGGAGAGTTATTTAATTACTTACAGTGGGAAGGAAAAGAAGGCAAATTCTTATCTATCAGTAAAATAGATTCAGAACAACAGAATTCTGTCTGGTAATGAGTAGTAACTTACTATTACAGAATTACACCTTTGTAATTCCATATATATAGAGAATTCCATATATATTCTCTATATAAAAATATACACATATATATAAATATATACATTTGTAGCTACATCCTTGGAATACCCTTGAGGTTTCTGGCTGAAGTTTGAAGGTGTCTGTCACGTAAAGGACTACTTAGGGGGAAAACAATTTTTTAAATAAAGGGTATCAGCTGAGTTCTAGTAAGTTATAAGACTTCAGGTACTTAGGTAGAACACTGAAGTGGTTCCCCTTAGAGAATTGGTAGTAGTATTCCTCCTTCCCTTCTAGTCGGCTCGATAAAGTATAACCTTTTAATGATCCTATCCTTTTTTATAGGTACTATCAGTTTTTGCCTAGTCAGGGTACAAGACATTCAGGGTCGGGTTTCCTAGGTTCTTCTGGAGCTCTCTTAAAGGTTGAAAGTCATGTTGTCAAACCTATGGATCTTATAACAATCTTGGCATAGGAGCCATAACAGAAAGTTTTACCAAACCGTTTCACATGAACAAAATATCTTCATATCCTGCTTATATTTCTGTATGTCTTTTGTAGTGTGATATTTTAGATCTGACCAAATACCTAAATTGTATTCAAAGAAAGTAATTTAGTAACTTGGGAAGATCTGATCTATGCAATCTGTCTGGATTCTTTCTCAAATAGAATTCTATTATGGATTGATGTATTTCAATAGTACACCTAGTTACAGCTTTTCTCTCCATTTGATTTAAACTTAGTGTTTATGTAATTTTTTAAATATAAAATGAAAGGCTCTCTTTTCTTGCATTAATTTTCTCAAGTGGTGAAGGTCCTTCCCTTTGCTCCCTCTTTCCCATGTCCCGGAGATAACCACTAAGTTTTATGTGCATAAAACCTTCCTGACTGTATTCACTATCTTTACACACACATGTAAATGCAAAAATGTATTCTAATATATGTATTCTTTCTCCATCACATCACAATTTATTTAATTATTGCTTTGTTAATGGACCACTGGATTATGTTGATTTTTTATTCTTATAGAGAAACTTCAAAAACAAAGCCTTGTATTTATCAATACAACTATATCTATACATACTCTTATCTATTTCTGTTAGATTCATATAAATAATATTGTTGGGTAATAGAGTATTCACATTTTAAATCATAACAGATACTGCCAAATTACTTTCTCAAATAGGTTTACCAATCGATAGCTTTACTCATAAAAGCTCTACCTTTCATTTATTCATTTATTGAACATTTACTGTGTATCAGGTACATGGTTTATGCTTTCTTGGAACTCATTGTAAGAGACAGGCATTTAACTAATACTCATAGGAAATTATAAATCTGCAGTTGTAATAAGTTATAGAAAGCAGAAGTGTGGCTTATAATGGGTGTTTATAACAGGACAACTAAAACTAGACTGAGAATTTGTGATGGCAATCGGATTTTAAGCAGTAGTGCTATATATGACCTTGATTTATTACTTAATCTTAATGACTGAGCTATAGTTTCCACATCCATAAAATTGGATTGATAATACTTGTCTTAAAGTATTATGAAGATTAAGTAATGTAAAATATATATGCTTATATGTGCATATCCATCTATATGCACCGATCTATCCATGTATGCTTATCTGAATATGTGATGTCTGATAGGTACTCAGATTTTCTTTATTCCATTTAAACCTCTGATGACCACTGTTCTCTCCTCCTCGCATCGTACAAATCTGCCCTTTGCTCTTGGCAGATGACGTCAGACCTCCAGTGTCACAGAGTAAATAGAGGTCATCAGACAGGAGTGCCCGCATCTCCCCACGGCCAAACCTGCGGGACCAGCTTGCATTTGTGACTGTTCTCGCCTCACTGTCTCCTGTCGCCATATTCTTGTCGGACAGGAGGGGTTGTAGCGTGTCCCTCCACCTGGGTTCCCTATCCTTGCTCTGCCCATATTCTCAGGAAACGTAAACCTTGTCCTGATCTATTCCCAGTCCTGAACTCGTAGCCATGACGCACTTCTGGACTCCTCCTATCATCGTTTATAGATGCCCAGGTGGCTTTTATCTTAAACATGCTCACACACACACACACACACACACACACACACGTCACACTCGTCGTTCATTCGTTCATTTCAGAAACTTACCTTCTAGTGGGGAAGACACGAAACGATAAGCGAGGAGAGCACGTGGCATGCCAGGCACTGACGGGGCCATGCAGAAATGTAAAGGAAGGAAGGTAACGAGGAGTTTGGAGAAAGGGCGTTGCTATTTTAATTGAGGTGATCGGAGGGGGCCTCCTAAGTCCACTACCCTCCCCTCTGCCGGCCTCTTCCTTCAGTCACTGCCTGGTTCGTTCTTTCCTGACCCCGTTTCCAACGCGCCACACAAAACGACTCCCGAACGACCCCTTCCGTGGAATCCCGCGGACCTGCCCCAGCCCTCACGCTGGCTGATCTGAGCAGCGTTTAGCTCTGCTGCTTACGCCCTTCTTCAGATACTCCTCCACTGGCTTACTGAGTCCCAGGGCGCCGTGGTTTTCTCCCCACCTCTCTGGAGACAGTGCTGCTTTCCTTCTGGTCTTTAATGGTTTAATGATGGAGGTTTAAGTTTCAGTCTTGACTTTTTTTCCTTTGTCCTTACTCTGTAGCTGACCTCATTCATGCCTGTGACCGCAGTCACTCTCTATACTGTTGTGGCCCCCAGTTTTTTTTTATCTTCAGCATGGAGCTCTCTCTTAATTCTGACTCCGTGTAGCTTAACATGTCTGTGAACCAATCCGTGATCCTCCGTGCAGACTGCCTCCTCCCACGTCGCCTGACTCGAGGCTGGGGCCAGTCTGTCCAGTTGTGCACACTGGAAGCCGGGACTCTGCTTTGATGCTGCTCTCTGCCTTACTTTCCATTTTCAGTCTGTCTGCAAGTTCTGTTTATTTTTTCTTCTGAATGCCTTTCAAATTTCTCCACCCAGCTCCTTTCCATTTCTCTCTCTCCCTAAGGCATGAAGTGGCGTAGTCTCTCACCTGGACAGTGAGAGCTTTCTAACTGTCTCCCCCCTTCCCCATTCCGTCTGTTTCTCCATCAGTCCTTAACACGTTAACTGCCACGTGAGTTGTATTTAACTCATGCTAGTTTTGAGCCTGGGGCCTTGTGAAGCATCTGTAACTGCAGTTGATTCATGAAAATCTTACTTGTTGATGTTCTTACTGTTGCAGTTAATACTGATGCTTTAATCGCGTATAACTCACACACAGAAAACAATAAAAAATAACAATTTTTTTCATTAAGTTAGAAAGGATTGTTTTGTTTTGGAAGTCTTTATTGTCATAATAAAACACTGTGGCCCCAAGGAAAAAATTTTTTTTCTAGTGTGACAGTCCATGTGTTAAGAGGAGAGAGAGGAGAGAAAAAAAGGAAAATAAAAACCTCTGCTTTCAATCAGATCCTTGTAGGGTTTCACATTGAGGGTAAAGATTAAGATGTTTGAGGAGCTTTAGCAAAGCTAGTGTGATAGAGAAGATAAGCTCCCGAGGAAGGAATCTTAGTCCATTTCTGTATTCACGCGTCCCAGGTGCCTGCAACAGTCCCCGGGTCGGGGCAGGTGCCCAGGAAATACTTGCTGTAGCATCTGGGCCCTGCCTTCCCGCTTGTGCTCTGGCACGTTGACTTTTCAGTTCCTTGACTGTGTTTTATTTTCTCCTGCAGGGCATTCGCGTCTGCAGTTCCATCTGCCCGCGACGTGCCTCTCTTCCGTCCTTGGCCGTTTATGTCTCTTTATCCGTCAGTTCTTCACTTAGCTGCCACTTCCTCAAGCATTTCCCTTCGACCCACAGACGGCTGTTTGGTACAGGTGCTCTCGGAGTGCCTGTCTTTCCTGGCACTTAGTATCGTAATCGTGTAGTTATCTGTGTGACTGTTTTATAAGACATCTGTATTTCTCATGAGACCGAAAGCCCTGGTGAGGACAGGGACCGTGTCACTTTGCCCGCCAGGCGTGTTCATTTCCAGGGCGGTGCCTGGCTGGTGGTAGGAACTCAGTGCCTACGTGGTGAACACGGGCATGGAAGTCGGTTCTCTTACCTCTGCTGCACGTCTGTTCCCGGGGCCAGGAGGTGACGCGCGTGGTTGTGTAACAGTGACAGCAGTTTCCTGTGACCAGGGATTCTATTAGGAAAAAATCGTAGGAACTTCTTTTGTGAAGGAACATGACAGCGATTTAAAGCTTTGGAAAGGACAGCAGTAAATGCTTGAATTGTAACGAACATGATTCATTTCTTTATAGTGAGCAATATTGTAAATCACCGCGTATCACAACAGTGTGTTTCACTCTCGCAAGTCTTCAGCTTAATTGGGGTAGAAGAGGAAATACAGCTTCTGGTCTGTATTCCAGAAATGAACCTCTGGACAGCATTGCATCAAAGATTTTTACAAGTAAATAATTAATTGGTTTAGAGCAGGCTGACAAATATAATTAAGCAATTTATAGTTGAAATATTCAGTATTTCTCTAATTAGTGACAAAGGAATACCTGAGGCTGTGGTCAGATGAAATACTTCCCAGATGAGTTTTAGGATAAAAGGAAATCCAGAATTTTCCATCATATGTTTCTTCATTATCAGTAATAGAGTTTTAAAGGAAAACAGACACTTACAAAACAATTAGATTTCAGTTACATTGTACTATATATGCAATATATTTCCTTTATGTAGTCTAAGTTGGACTAATACATGCACCGCTTTGTAGTATGCGTTCTTATGCTGTTTATTTCACTGTTCTAATGTCAAGAACATATTTGGCAATGAATACTCAGTGTAGAGGAAATGAGGCTAATGTCAAAAATATATAAACAAGAGTTTTTTAAATTTCAACTTGTTAATAGAAATGTTGCTAAAATATATTTTAAATTTTCATAGCCCATTTTGCAAAATATACGTCATTCATTGAACTATGTATAAGTGCCTATATTCATAATTACCTATTAAAAAGTCAGTTGGAGACAAATAGAAGAAAATATAAGTGCATGTATTTAATACTTTTAAAAATCTTATTTTGCTAGAATGTCAATAAAATGAAACATAGCCTAATATAATAAATATCTTAAGGGGAAACTCAGAGGTTTGTTATCTGCCAAAAGAATGTTATACCACATCATAATGGCTAAGAAGGAAATGAATATTATTCTTATAAATGTTTTTTAGTAAAATATGTAATACAAATAATTTAAATCAGTATGTATTTTCTGCCAGAAGTTTGGCACTATTCCAAATAAATAACTTAGGGTATCTTTTCTTATTTCTAATATATTTAGATATAGGCTATCTTCTTGGATTATTAACTTTGTATTTTCTATATTGTTACCAGTTGTGCATCATTCTCTTTAAGTTTGGTAGGAGCCTCAAAATGTTTTCTTTACATAATACAGAAAATTAATCATATATATTGATTTTTAGTATGTTTAGCAATGTACTTTATTTTTTTATTGCTACATTGCAAATTATCACAAATTTAGCAGCCTTCCAAAGGGCAAATTTATTATCTCGTGACTTCTGTGGGTCAGGAGGCCAGGGGCCACGTAGTGGGTTCTCTGCTCAAGGTCTTAGGAGGTTGAAATCAAGGTGCCAGCTAGTGCCGTGAGCTCACATTCATAGTCTTGCTCCGTGTTCACTGGTGGTTGGGAGAGTTCAGTTCCTTGCAGTTGTGTGACTAAAGTCCCTGTGTTCTCCTGGTTGTCACCCAGACTCAGATTCTGGGGGTCACCGGCTGTGCCCTGCCACGTGGCCCCTCCACAGCCTGCCGCTGTGCTCCCGAGGGCAGGCGGAGGAGAGTCTTTCTGGCTGCTTTGACGGGCTCACCTGATTAGGTCAGGCCCACCCATGCTCCGCCCTCTCGATTAACTCAAAGCCGGGTGATTAGGAGCTTTAATTACATCTGTGAAATTCCTTCTGCCATATAAGATAAGATAATATGGGAAGAATATTTCATAATATTCACGTGCCTCACTCGCACGCAAGGGGAGGAGATTCCACGTCAGGACTTGGGAGTCCGGGGTGGTGAGGTACACGTTGGAATGCTGCTTGCCACAGGTTTTCATAATTTAGCTAGAGTCTCAGCCATGTTTTGGAGATAATTGTTATCTTCAAATCTTACAACTTTTAAATCTTGTTCACCTATTTGGTTGGGTTGTTTCTTTCCATTTGCAGACAGATTTTTATTCATACTTGTCCAAATTTAGAGGTTGTACCAGAAATGAAATCACTTTGCAGTGTCTTTCCCACTCTTGGCCTTTGGATCCTCAAAGCAATGAAGGCTCCAGTGGCGCCGACTGTCTTCCGTAGCTCCGACTTGTTTAACAACATACCTGCACTTTCCAGTTCAGCGTCTGGGTAAACTGTACGGCCAGGTCAGACAACCCTGAGAATTGCCAGGGATCCCAAATGCAGTCTGCTTCCCACTGCGTTTTTTGTATAAGATTGTCATCTCTCTTATATTTCACTTTCGATTTATTCTGAACTCTTAAGGTTGCAAATCAGTGGCACTGAGAAAACTACATAGCATTGAATTATATATATATACATACACACACACACATCTACATATATTAATATATAGATCCATATACTTAGGCACCCATATTTATGTCTACCTGTGTGTGTGTATCCATGCAAATTTTTGTCTGTATATGGTATATATATGTAGGTGTGTTATACAGAATCATTTTTATAGAAGCAGCGTTACTGATAAAATATCACTTGGGGTTTCTTTGATACTTAAATAGTTTGATAGTAAAGCAGTATAGAATTTAGAGATTTCAAGAAATTGGAAATTATATACCACAATGACCATTATGTAGTTGTGTGAGTATAAATAAAAGGTGATACATGAATTTTGAAATGTGTTTACCTGGACAAATTTAGAAGATCATTTTCAAGGGGCTTGTTGCACCTGACAATTACAGGTGATGCTCATCTGAAGCTGCCTCTTAGTCCACGTCCTACCACGAGCGGTAACCCTGGTCGCTGTAGACAAGGAAGTAAAGAGAAGGGTGCAGCTTCCATCATGTTAAACATCTACTTTCTTTCATTTCGATTTCTATTGAGAGACTTTCACTGTCTTAGTATTGTTCTGCTGTGTTTTCTTTGTCCATTAGGAAAACTGAAATCTCTTTCCAGCTATCTTACTGTTATCTAGTATAAAGATGCAAATATGTTTATCTTTGTGACCTTCTGTGTCTTCCTGAAGACTTTCTGCTTTTTTTAATCTGACTTTCTTTTTCTTCAGTACTCTGATTCAGTAAAGAAAACATTTTAAATATTCCCAAGTATTTTCTGATCAATTTTACTAACGTCAATTTTACTAAGCTTCTCTTAAGAATTATCCACATGGCAGCAGTGCAGGGATCATTTCTTACAGTAATTCTGATGCATTCATGCATTTTTATTGATCTTTTATTTTTTCAATATCCTGAATAAATTTCTTTTATATTGATGTACCAGTGTTCGGAAGGCAGCTCTTTTTGAGGAAGAACATTGTGAGTTTATAGGCACTTATTTTTCTTGTTTGCTAAATAATGTAATGGTGTTTTTTCCCAAGGCTTAATTGCTCAGAAAAAACATTTCCTGTGTCACATTTTCTACCCTAAAATAAAATATATTTTTGGCTCGCGTTAATAACCTGTATAATTTTGACTTTGGGGAATTAATTGATTACATTTATATTCCATTATATTGTAATCTAGAAACATCTGAGTGCTCTTAATAGATTTTCCAACATTACAGGAAAAGACAAAGACTAGTAGAGCTTGGACAGTAGATAAGATGAGATGTTGGTGATAAGTATTTTCAGTGATCTCATGACTGCCAGGCCCATTCTACTTCAGACCTTTTAAAGCAATTTAAGGTATCTGGATTTTATTCAGAGTGCCAAGAGTGACAATATGCACATACTGCAAATTAGTATTACATACCAAAATTCTAATTGAGATGTAAATATTTTACACTTTTACATAATTCCCAAAATTGTGTATAGCAAATATTTGTGTAGTCAGTTGATACCTCATTATCCCTTCAGAAGAAAAATGTTTCCATGGAAAGATTAATATATCATAAATATCACACTTAGAACTGTCAGTTGTGCTTTCAGAAGCATCCTGTGTTTTTCATTGCCCAGTCTCTGTGCATTTAATTCTTTGAAATAAGAGCTGTAAAGTATAGTCTTATAACATTGCATTATAATTTCAAAGATTGTCTGGGAACATAACATCCCTTCTGATGGTAAGTGTCTGACCTAATTACAGGTTTATAACAAAGAACTCTGTAACTTCCTTTCAACTCATATAAAGACCATTTATAGTATTAAGTGGACCAATGGGGATCTCTGAGTTTTCCGGGAATTTTTTTTAATTTTTGTTTTTGTTAATTGGAGATATGAAGGACAGGGCATAATAGTAAGCTATTATTATTTTTAAGTGTGAAAGTGTGCCAAACAGACATTTATTATCTTTTGCTTGCAGCTGAGAGTATAGACCCACGGATTATATTTTAGGGGTGTTGGGGACTTCATCGATCATCTCCAAATGCTTTGTGTAGTGAGGAAGCTGAGGCCCAGCAAGATGAAGTGGCTTGTTCAAGGTCACACGACCAGTTACTGTCAAACCTCATCATCGGGTCTGTTATTGAAAGATGGATGTGGATCGTGTTAGTGGCACATTTAAACAGTTGACAACACTCCCAAACAGGAAGTGTTTCCTCTTATTTAACATAAATCACTTACTTCCTCTTATTACATACTTGGAAGAGATGGAGAACAGCTGGTGCCTGTAATTCTCCTCCTCTTATAACTTCATTATTTCTCATCATTTAATTATCATTTTTCCTAATCCTCTTTAAAAATGCCTTGCACACGACGATCACATTTTTTTTTTTTTAACCACAGCAGTGCATTTCTAAAGGATGCTTGGTATATGATTCCTAGAACTGACTACACAATTGCGAATCCCTTACTTAAAAAATTATTAAGAATTTTCAAGATGGCAATAACAGAGCATTGAACCGAGTGTGGGACTACCTGCCTGAAACAGGTAGTGCCCCTGACAGTTGTAGATGTTTTGCCTGAAATTTTCTTCTTTAAAGATTAACATGCAAACTATATGCTTTAAATATTTTGATGTACAAAGAGGTTAATATTTTCTTAAAAAACAAGATGGTTTTCAGTCTTTCTGTGTTACTGAGTTTCTCCTAGTAATATTGTTGAAGCTCTTCCTGAGATTTCTTGAGGAAGAATGCTAGAATTGCAAAACCCAGAAATTGGCAGTGCCTGGTCTACTTGGAATTGTAGTGTCTAGAATGCAGGAACTAAGTTACTCAGTGGAGTCCAAAAAATCTGTCCAAAAGAATTCAGTGTCTGCTATTTAATTGATTTTGGTTTTGAGCATTTAACTTGTAGAAGGATGTTTGGAGATTAATTTTTAAAAAGGTATTTTTATTAAGGTGTGTCTACTTTCCCAAAATTTTTGAATGGAAATAGCTAGCATCAGCCTCTTTTATCTTAATACAAATCACTTAGGTGGTGACACAAATGTGTTTTACCAGATATGTTGAATTTTACCTAAGTGAAATGTGGTAATCTTTTTAATACGTAAGTGAGAATATAATCTGATGTTTATATATACATTTTGTATGTAAATTGATTAACATTTTGTTACATCTGGTTTTTCTATTTGAATAATGTCTACTGCTCATTTGAATAATGTTGATAAAGGTAGAAGATGCACTTTTTAAAATAAATGACATTTGAAGATTTGCATAGAGAGAAGACAATTAAAAAAAAAGACTAAACAAAAGTACTTCCAAGTGATTTAAGCATACCTGAGTGTTAAGTTTTGCCTGCTCATAAATTTTTATGTACTTTATTTTCAAGTATAAAAAAGTTGCAGTTCTATTTCATAACATAAATATGGTAAAAGAACCATATCACATAATCTTTCATTTACATGTAAATATTTATATTTACACTAACCCTTAGAAATTTTGGTGGTATTGTGTATTATTTTATTAAAAGCTTACTATATGATGCATGTACATTTTTTATTTTTACATAATGGCATTAGATATTTTTCTAATCTAAAGCTAAATATATAGGGCTATCTTTTGGGGGGGGAATAGGATTTTTGAACAGTAATGCTATTTGGCTAGAGAATTAACTTTAAAAGGTACGTGTTTATTAGAATAAGTTTTAGGAGAAGGTTGTGGTTCTTTTTTTTTTTTTTTAATACATTGGCATTATCAAGTTCCTGCTTTGTAGTGCTAATATAAATTTTACCAATAGTAGAAGAAATTCAAATTTTCATTGCCTTTTTGCTTTTCATCCTTTTTAAAGAGGCAGCCAACAGTGCCACCATCAGAACAGACAGGCTTTGCTCAGTGTAAGTGTCGGTTTTCTCAAAAAAAAAAAACAAAAAAAACCCTATATTTAAGAAATGGTTGAGAGCCACATATGCCTAAAGAGACACTTATAAAAACTGATAGGAGATACCAATGAATAATAAAACTGCCTTTAATTTATTTTTTGACAAAATCAAATTCATAATACTGTGCTTCAGAGGCCTGTAATTTGGATACTTAACTCTTGCCAGATTATTCTAAGTAGCATTAATTGATGTCAGTTTATCATCATCATCTTTAATTTGTTATAAGTGACAGTCTCAAAGAATATAAAAACATGAAAATAATTAGATCATCTTGGTCTGAGAACATCTTCCCTAATGTGCATTTTAAGGGCAATTCTTTTATTATACCTTTTCCTTTGTATTTGATTTATTTTTTATAATGGGATTTAAAAAAGAAACTGCCAAGTAAATTATAATTATGATGACTTCAGAATGTATGTTAAAGCATAATTTTTTTTCATGGTCTGATACTTACGTGATATGGTATATTTATTTTTGAATGAGAAGAAACCTGGTCCCCATCCTCCTGTTGACATCAAACAGTCCTCTGATATGCTAATGCAGCATTGGGGAGGGCACATACGCAGACTTTGTTTGGACTCATTCCAAGTCTGAGAGAAAATTACGTGCAAAGAACTGATTTCGCAGCATCGCCCCCTTCAAATGAAAACTGATTTTGACACAGTCTGTAATTAAAAAGACTTAATATTGAAACATGATCTGGGAGGTTTTCAACATTTTAGTGAGACCCTGATTTGCTTCCTAATTACCTGGTCATCTAATTGTTATTCTTTGGGATGTACTGTTGCTAATACAACAGCTATTGAAATTGCTAATAAGTTTATTTCCATAGTATGTGCTATAGTAAAGATTAATCTAAGATTATCAGCTTTTCCTCAAAGGCGTATGTATATCCTACATATATTGAGTGCATATGAGACAGTAGACATAATCTTTTGCCAAGTATAAAGTAGAGATATAAGCAGTTTTCCCTGTGTTGTTTCTCCTTTCAGCCTGCCCTCAACTGGTCACAGGTGTAAACATTGAGAGGTAGTTGTTTTGGAATTTTCTCTAGCATAGTTTCTCCATATTCAATAACAAAAAATCAAACTGGACTTCTTAAAATATCTCCAGATAAATTGCATGAAAGTACATATTTAAATTTTGATATGTATTAATAAATATATATACGTTTTAAAACAAAATTATCAGAAAATTTCATGAAAACCTGTTTAAATGCAATTTTTTAATGTTGGTCATTTATAAATATTGTTGAAAAGGAAACCAATTGCATTTTTGTTTTTGAAAAATAATTTTTATATAATGAATCTTTGTCAGTCTTAAGAAGCCAAGAACTTTGTTCTTACGTGACTATATCATTAGCATAGTGTTCCAGCAAAGTTAGTATAGAAAAATGTCCCTGTGGCTTTGCTGTTCCTGCAGGAACTGCCCTCTTAGGTGTCATGGGCCACTCTCTCCTAAGCAGCCTGTTGGCACTCTCTGCCTTCTGCCCTGGCCTTGCTGTAAGGTTCTTCTTCCATAAAGTTTAGTTTCATTCATTCAAAGCCAAGTGCAAGTTTGACTTGCAACATTGGATAGAAATATTCCTGAAAACCTTTTACATAAATCTCTTTTATTTATTTAATTTTTAATAAACTGTGATATTTCAAATCACCAGGGTGGTTCAATATTTAAAAGGAATTCTATAGTGAAATCTTCCACCAGGAGAAGAATTGTCTTTTAGTGAACATAATTACCTACAGGTTTCTAGACTTTTTTATTTTGGCTTTTCCTAAAATGAAATTTGACATCTTCCTTTTAAGACAAGAAATTATTTTATATAGATGCTAATTTTTTGAAATAGTTGGACATCACATAGCGTTACATGGCTTATGCTAACCTTAGGTATAACAGGAAGAAACTTAAGCTATCATGTCAGATGAAATTCGTGGGAAAAAAATTCAACATAAAAGATCAAACACTTTTTAGTTGTTTATAAGTAGGTAAAATTAGGTGTTTTTCTGACTTACAGATTTTTGCATATCAGAATCCATTCTTTAGAAATTTTAGTTTCATAATTCTTATTTTTAATTTTTCAAAAAGCATTTTAAGAAGCAAAAGAGGCTAATTCCTGAAAGGACTGTTTGGAAGTACTTTGTTCAGCTCTGCAGTGCATTGGAACACATGCATTCTCGAAGAGTCATGCACAGAGGTAAGATAAAATCATCAAGAACTTTTAGTGTTGTTTTCAAGGGTAGAAGTAATTAAGCAATCTAAAATATCTTTCAGTGATTATATGGTCTCATGCTTTCTCAGGTAATTTATTTCCAAATTATAATTTTGCTAGAATAATAAACCTTTAAGTAAAGCCCTACTTGGTTTTAAATGAGAATGAAAATTATTTTTCTGCTTGACTCTTCTGAGCATATTACCACTTATGTTGGTAAAGAAAAAAAGGAAAGCAGTTGAATATACATAAGGAAGAGTATTTTTTTTTATAAATTATAATATGGCCACTTAGATTTTTAATCTTCAGCATTAGCTCTTAATATATTCTTGGTTATTAGCCAAATGGGTGGGCAGAGTGTGTTAAGGTTGTATCACTATGTAATTGATCCACTGATTTGGGGGTGTGAACATTTTTATTACAATTTATATAAGCAGTTAAGATTTCTAAAGCCATCTAAGTAAATAATTATATGCCTAAAAGTGTTGTCATGATTTTATATTTTATGTAAATATACCAATAAATTAATCTTTAGTAAGATATTTTATTTAAAATTGCTATAAAAAGGACACATTTATTTTGTGCTTTGAATTTCACAAAGGGTTATTTCAAAATGGAAAACAAAATGCATTTCAAATGGAAATTAATAGTAATTTCATCAGAGAATTGAGAACTTTGAAATATTACGGTATATCAAAATTATTAAAAATAAAGTAATGGTTCTTAATTCTAAGTTCCATGTTAAAATACATTTTAAATTCTGCCATGAAACATGGTTCTTAATCCGTCTAAAATTCCTAGAGTTGCATCCTGTTTCACCTGCTGCCTTCATTTATTCACAGATATAAAACCAGCCAATGTGTTCATTACGGCCACTGGGGTGGTGAAACTGGGAGACCTCGGCCTTGGCCGGTTTTTCAGCTCCAAAACCACAGCTGCACATTCTTTAGGTAAGAGACACAATAG